>JASDQU010502698.1:47130-57809 GCA_032191745.1 Picea mariana | reverse complement strand
AACCAGGGGTATTGGTATCTTGATCTTATTTATCTCATTTTCTAGGCTGAAACCTCCCACAAGTTTATATGTTTCTTTGGTGGGAACTTTGGTCTCCTTCCTTTCTAACTTATTTGTTTGTGTTGCTTTATTTTCAGCTAGTTTTGTTTCTGAAGTCTGTGTTCCAGTTATTTTAGCTTTCCCAACTTAGATCTCAGCCTCTTTTGTTTTGGTATTCTATGTCTTAGCTTCTTTCAGAGCGGGCTCATATGTTTCTCCTCTTGGAAGAACTTTCTTTGGTTGAGTAGTTGACACAAGTTTATTTTTTGGCCTCGGATTGTACTTATGTTGAAGCTCGACCATTATAGTATCGACTATCCCTTGATAGGCAGAATCACCCATATTATTTATGTTGTTAAATTTATTTGATGGTTGTTTTGTGTTCATATCCCTCTCATAATATTCCTTGGTCAGGTGAGGTTGTACACAATCATCGCCCAAATTGTTAACGTCTTCTTCTAAATCCTCAAACTCTTGCAAGTCATTTCCTCCTGTAAAATTTTCATTTTTTAAAGGAGTTTGAATTTTTTGGTATTCATTTTTAATTTGTCTTTGTGGAATTTGAGGATTGGGGTTTCTTCTGAAATATCTCTTAACGAATTGATCTTCTTTGGATTAATCTAGCTCCATCCTCAAAATTTTATTAGAGAGATCTTTTATTATCCTAGCCATATCATCCATTTTATCATCTGAGGACCTTCCTAATCCTGAAGGTCCTACCTATTATTTAAAACGTTTGGTCTCTCTGTTCCCCGTTTCTACTTTTGTTTTAGTTTTCCAGAAGCCATCATGTTTGACTCAATCTCCATGGTGCCATCTTGCATTCGAGTTAGGTCAACCCCTCTCCTTTCTCTCAGTAAGAGTGCGAAATCAGGTTCAAAGGCTCCCGCAAAGGTTACCTTGGCTACAAGTTCAGATGGTTTAACTTCGACTGGGATCTTATTAAATAATTTGTTAAATATTTGAATAAATTCCATAATGGTTTCTAAACATTTTTTCTTGAAAGATCCAAACTCATTCAGATAGTATAAATGGTCCTTCCTTTCACCCCATTGTCTGAGAAAGGAATCTTCGAGAGAATCATAGGATAATATTGATCCTATGGAAAGACTTCAAAACCAAGTTCTCACCTGACCTTTGAAAGTCTGGACAAACAATCGTGAATACACATATTCATGTTCAAGACCTAGGATATCCACGAATTGATCAAAAAAATGTATGTGTTCGGTCGCAGTGAGGTCTCCTTCCCCTGTCAACTTAGGTACGTTTTTCATGTAGTTTTCAGGCAGGTCATGAAGAGATACCGGGAGGACTACAGGAGCGTATCTGATGACTACTTTAGCAAAAATCCTGGGAGGTGGGGGTGGCCCTTGGCCCCCCACTCCTACTCCTGCAGCAACCCCAGCTTATCCTCCCCCCCCAGTAGCCCCCCTCCTCTAGCAACCACCATAGCTACTCTAGGAGAGGAAACTGATACATTGTACAGAGGGTTTTGGAAGATTTATAGTGAATCTTTAGCTTCTTCGGGAGACGAGAAAGATGAAAAAGGTGGAAACGAGATACAAGGGATGGGTTCCTCCGATTTGCAAGAGATGTAAATGGGAGAACCCACAAGTGTGGAATTTGAGTATATGGTATACTCTTCGAGACTTAAGGGGGTTGGAAAATCTAACCAAAGAGTTGGAGGGATATCAATCGACGCAAGTTTTACTGAGAGATTTTCGATTTCGTTTACGTCAGAAGTAGTCGGATGAGTTTCAGATTTAACTTCAGGGAAGACTAAATCTAGGTTTAGGGTTTTGGTCTCAACTGATTTGGCCAACATTTCTCTGAAAAGGATCTTAGGGGGAACTTCTTTCAAAGCTAGATTTTCAAGAGGAACCTTCGCCTTAGGTTGTGTGTGCCTAACTGGTAGACCACAATAGTTGGCTTAAGGGAACCTCTTGTTTTTAATATTTTTTCAAGGTCGGAAATAGGCGCAGTTTGTTTACCATCTGGGTTTTGTCTGGTGTTCCTTTGACTAGATTCCAGCTTACCTAATCATGGAGTCGCCGAGTGAAAAGTAAAACTTAGCCTTTAGAAGGTGTCCACTCTTTGTTCACTATCAAAGAGTAGAAGCTTGCAAATGTTGTTCTCCTAGGGAAAATGATTTTGTATCTCCGTCCCTGGAAACGGTGCCAGAAATATGTTGTTCCAGAGTTAGTACTTGAGGCTATGAAGTATAGATTCTAGGCATCCAGAAAAAAGGGTGAATGATAGAAAAGGGAAATAACAACTCTCAGGGAAATAAGCCATGGTTGATTTCTGAGTTGTCTTTGCCTAGCTTCCAAATGATCCTAGATGCTTATATCTCGTTCAATGGCTGCCCATGAACATTCGAGCTCTACCTGGGTAGTGGAAGTCTTTAGTATGGTATCGAAGAGGTTTAAATCGATGTTGGCCTGATCTGAAAGACTGGGTTCAACATTGGGTTGTCTTGGTAAAACTGACTCTGCGCAAATTAGAAAGCAAACATAAGATAATGATGGAAATATCTACGCTTCGAGCACTTAAGCCTATGCAAGTCTTTGTTGACAACTCAATTAAAACATTTAATAGAAAGATTTATAAACAAATAGGGATCTTATTATCAATCATTTCACTGAAATTCTAATAAATGCCATAAATTTTTGAAAGATTGTGACTCAGGAGGATCACAACATCATTTAAAACTTGGTCTGTAGGTTGTACAGGTTTAAGGTTACTTAAGGTGTTAATTAATACAGTTCAACCTTTTAATTAAGTGCATTTAGTCCTTAATCCCCTTTCATCATTTGCCTTATCGGGTGATTTCACTCCTAGTCTTTGAACCCTGAAACCCAAAATCACAATAGTGTGACTTGGTTGATTAACTGTGATTTAACTTGAGCCTTTAATTAACCATGCTTAATTAATGAATATCACGACTTTGGGGATCAGAGTTACAAACGTGTTGTTTTTGAGGTAACAATCTCCAAGTCACAAAATCGCGATAAAGATTAACTATGGTTTAAAAATGATTATTCTTGATATTAACCAGAGTGACTTAAAACAACTTCTCATGTCAGAGGTTTGAAAGGTGTTTGACATGTAACTCCTGAAGCGCAAGAGCACGAGGTAATAAAAGGTGATAATCCCTGCTTAGTGGTTCAGTAATGGTGATTAGAATCAAAAAAACTATCGCCACTTCCCGTGTCAGGATATTGGGGCTTTGGTAGGTATAATCATGATATACACGAAATCCAGAAAACCAACTTTTTGGGCTTAAGTATATCGCTTCTCTATTTGGAAAAAGGGTGGCTCCATCCTTTGATAACTAGAGTATTCGAAAAATACTAGCGTTCCAACAGTGCACATCATTTATTTGGATGAAGTAGACATTGAGAGATATTAAGGTAGAATATGATCATTTGATCTCAAAACTTTTTGAAAAAACGAGTGCATTAAATCTTTCAAAGAATCTTGTTATCCACTCGAGAACAAAGCATATTCTCTTGAAAGGGTTTCCA
Organism: Picea mariana; assembly: GCA_032191745.1. Classification (NCBI taxonomy): domain Eukaryota; kingdom Viridiplantae; phylum Streptophyta; class Pinopsida; order Pinales; family Pinaceae; genus Picea; species Picea mariana. The sequence goes on along the minus strand of JASDQU010502698.1, from coordinate 54,243 downwards.
AATAAATATTGTGTTTCTTGTTCTGTAATTGATATATATTATGTGTGATTTATTTCTTATGGTTGATTAAATTTTAAATGAATAAAATATTTTCTTATAGTGACTCACCCCCCATCTAAGTATAAGTGTGTGCTCAACAACCTCATCCTCTATTGAAATTTGTACTATGTGTGATTGTATTTTATATAAGATAATATTATCTTTAATTGTGAATTTCAACCCATTTTCATACCTTAACACTTGATGGTCTTCATCCCCCTCATTTCTATCTCATATTGAGATCTTGTAAAAATCTCATCTATACTCATGTATACTTTCCTCATTTTGTCTCAAATTTTGCAACTACATAAACAACATATGTCTATAATCTATAAGCAATAACATCTTAGGAAACTTCACAACCATGTTTCTCCAACTCCTTATCTTCCCTTTACCCTTTCAAATTAATTTGCACTACAAAAAATTGTTGGACAACTGAGAGGGGGGGGTGAATCAGTTGTTCCCATGCTTAAAAAATAATGCCCATTTTAAACTCATTATAGAACAATCAATGATGATCAAAATAATTGAGGGAAGTGAGCAATAGATATTCAACATCAATCACACACATGAGGTATACAGAGATAGATATTCCTAAGGAAACCCATAAAGGGAGAAAACCTCTTCTTCTTAATATGATAGGTAGTCTTTATTTTCTGTACATTATCATTCTTATGAGCACCAACTCTTTTTGAGGCTACCACCTCTGTTTTACAAGATGCAACTTGCTAATAGCACCAACTCTCTAGTTTCTCTAGTACCCACTAGAAGGAAGAACCAATTCCCTGAGTGTTCCAACACCAACTGGATGGAAGCACCAACTTCCAATCACACAGGCACCAACCTGTACAAGCTGTAACTTGCTGAAAGCACCAACTCTCTGGTTTCTCTAGAAACCACTAGAAGGAATCACGAACTCCCTAAGTGTTCCAACACCAACTGTATGGAAAATCAACTTCCAGTCACACAGGCACCAACTTGTATAATAACGAACAATGGTTCTCCTTTGCACCACCCTACCACCCTGGTTTTTCTAGTTGCAACCAGATGGAAGCCACAGCTCCCTATGTTCAAGCACCCACTTGAAAGTCTGAGGACAAAAATCCTCCCTAGCACCACCCTACCACCCTGAAATATAAATCTTTCCTTGCTGAAATTTATTATAGTGATACAGTATTTATCAATGGCTTACCAATCTCATCATTGTTCTGCTACACTGCTCTACTCTGCATGCATCAACCTCTTCTGCTTGCATCTTCTTGCGCTTTCTGTTCTTCTGCATTTTATTCTCTCTGCGCCATGTCCGTTCTATGTGCTATGCCTCCCCTCTATAATTTCACACATATGCTCGACTGCCTTCTACATCTGTGAACAACTATCCAAAAGGCCCCGTCGCTTCTCTGTTCTGCATATTTTTGTCACGCCAAGACCTCTGCCAGAGCATACAGCCAATGCTTCTCACCATTTCTAATCTGTCAAGCTAATGTTCTTCATCTCTGCATTTTTTCTCTCTGTTCATGTTGTGTTATTCATTACATACAGTTCAACTTGTTTTACAAAGAAACAACAATCTTCCTCTGTCACACCATCTTTCTTTTATTCATGCCCTTGTCATCCGTTACACTCCAAATCTCCAACACTCAAGTCAGGAATCTCAAAAACGCTCAGGAATCATGATTCCAACGCTTAAAAAAAATGATTCAACCACTCAAGAACAATGATTCAGTTAGGGTAACTGAATCATAATTGATTAATAAATCACGAGATGAAACAACAACACTTCGATTAGATTTGGTTTGATCAGCGTCGTTGGATTATACACATAGATTCTATTTGATTTTTCAATGTGTAACCTCCGATGTGGATCCTAGAAGCGCTAGCTCCTTCCTCCATCTTCTGCTGATGTGACCTTGGGAGATGATCTCATGTGACCACATGATTGCAGGCATGGCCAAAGGTGGTTTGAGGGAAATCTGCTTTGCGCTCCGCAATTCACTACAAAGCTCCATGTATGCTTTCTCCAAAATCGTGGTTTCAATTTCAGCCCACCTTCAATCCCTGTAATGGGATGGGATCGTTAATCTCACGATATCGACAGTGTTCTTAAACTAACAGATCATATCTAACCTTTTTAAATCAATGGTTTTGATTTATTTCATGATTCAGCCTTCTAGAGTTTCAATTCTCAAACCCTGCTTTCCTCCGTACGTCATTCTACCAGAATCGATGATCTGTGGGAACCTGTCCTTCTCAATCGATGGCTTAGCCTCTACTTCAGGAATTTAACCTTTCAACCAAATCGATGGCTCTATGGCCCCTTACTCGATTCAACGTTCGATATCTCCTTCGCTACTCTGGTCTTCGGCGATTTCAATTCTCAACCTTCACGCTCTCCCAAAATGCTTTTAGCCAGAGTCCACANGGTCCTCATTCACTTCAAGACTTTGGCCTTTGGGATTTCGGGACTCTATCCCTCATGAATTCGGCTCTTCATCCCTTCGACACTTCGGCCCTTCATGACTTCGGTCCTTCGGCACTTCATCTCTTCAACCCATCGTGACTTCGATCCTTTGGTCTTCGTGACTTCGGCCCTTCACAACTTAGGCCTTCAAGAATTCATATCTTTTGTCATTTGTTGGTGGAAAAACTCCCAAAGTAAATCTCCCAGAGTAACGTAACATTACACACGTCACCTTTTGACCTGGCACAGGTCGAGTGGTTGCCACATGTCACTCACTGACGTGGTATTCCACATGTCCTTGTTGACGTGGTCTGCCACATGTCCTTATTGACGTGATCTGCCACATGTCCTTGAATCAGATGGTTGAGGCTTACTTCAGGTATTTACTCAGAGTCCACAATAACCTCCTCACATATTTAGACCTGAAACGAATTATGTTCATTTGATCAAGATCTTAGATCAACGACTCGATTTGTTTGTGATGCAGCTTTGCCTTGGATTAAATCCAACAGTTGTCCATTGTTTCTTATCCTATCCTTCCATTTATTTCAATTTGACGAATGATGGAAATTCAGGTGATCGAGATCTCAGATCTTAGCCCTTGCTTATCCTGTCATTCCACTTAAATCAATCCGACGGTTGATGGAAATTCGGATAATCAAATTCTCAACCGTTTTTCCCCGCTTATCCTATCCTTCCACTTACACGGATCCGACGGTTGTGAAGACTCTCGAAGTAGATCCATGATCAAGGAGTTTATCCTAATCACATTTTTGTATTGTGCTTTCCCTTCTGAGCTTTGATCTCTCCATATTGTTTCCTTCTCCTCCTGAGCTTATGCTTTTCCTATTTTCCATCGTCGTTGTTGTTCTTTCCATCAATGACAAGCACACACTTCCTGTAAAACATGCCAACAATCTCCCCCTTTGGCATTGATGGAAACCCTAAAAGGATGCACTGTTTTGCGTAGACCTCCAATTGTGGCATCCATACCACACCTTTTCTCCCCCTTTGACATCAATGCCAAAGAAAACATGTTCCCCCTGAGATGTTGCAGTACTTTTTTAGAGGTATCATATATTCAACCAACACATACTCCCCCTGACATGATGGAGTCTCTTAGATGAGGGAAGGGATGACACCCAGCTTCTGACAAAGATATTCAAATTTTGTCTTGGCTAGGGGTTTAGTAAAGATGTATGCAATTTGTTATGTGGTTGGAATGTAATGAACCTGAACAATCTTATTGGTGACCTGCTCTCTCCGAAAATGATATTTTATGGGGATGTGCTTGGTCATGGAATGAAATACTAGATTCTTGGACATGTTCATCTTCAGCTTTAGTTGTGTCCTCTTTAGTAGACTCAATATTTCTCACCTCTCTTACTAGGACTCCTTCATCAACTTTTAAATCAATGCAATCAACTCATTTATACAATATTTTATTAAAGAATATATATCCTTTACTATTGGTAGCATATCCTAAGAAGATGCCATCATCATCCTTGTCATCATACTTGCCTCTCAACTACTTCCATTTTGTTGTGGAGTTCCTAGGATTGTATATTCTCTTTTGATCCCATGTTTATCACATAATTCCTTGAAATCACTTGACATAAATTATCCTCCTCTGTCTAATATTACTTCTTTTAACCTATTGCCTATTTGATTCTCAGTTAAAGCCTTAAATATTTTGAATTTCTCAAGTGCTTCGGCTTTTTCTTTGAGAAAAGCAACCCAAGTGAGTCTGGAGTAATTATCAATGATCAACATGAGGTGAATCTCCTTCCATGTGCTTTCCTGTCTTGATGGTCCACATAAATCCATATGACCTAATTGGAGTGGTTTCTCTGTTGAAGTAGATCTCTTGGATTCAAACTGTGTCTCGGTTAGCTTTCTTACTTGGCAGGATTTACACACAGACTCTTGTGGCTTTGATATTTTTGGAAGATATTTTACTGCCTCAAGATTTTTTATCTTGATTTAGTGGTCAAAGTTTAGATGTCCAAGTCTTCTATGCCATAACCATATTTCATCATGTTTTCATAGATGACACTCTTATCTATCTTCTTTTAGCACATATACATTATTATCTGTCCTTATGCCTTTAGCCACCACGTGTCCTAAGTTTACATACTTTATCTTACAATCTTTGAAAGTGAACACCACTTCACATCCTCGGTCACACATTTGACTTACACTGAGAAAATGATGTTTCAGCCCATCTACAAGAAAAACATCCTGGTCTTTTCCTTTTCCATTACTCAAACTCACCATTCCTTTACCCTTGATTTTACCTGGTTCATCATTTCCAAAGATCACATTTCCTATTTTGCTTTTACTTATAGATAGAAACTTATCCTTTTTTCCAGTCATGTGCTTGGAACATCCACTATCTATATACCAGGGGTATTTTTTTTTTGAGTTGAAAGTACTAGACCACATTTTTCACTATCTTTCTTTTTCCATGTGTTGGCATTTCTAGCTAAGGGTTTTATCGTTGGATCTGCTTTGTAATTCTTCAGATGGCAGTTTGCAACTTTGTAGCCGAAGTTATGATAGTTGTAGCATTCAAGCTCATCGTTCAATAGATCAAAGTGATTGGTGCAACGTTTTCTACTCATTGGTTGTTTAGTTTTATGTTGCAAATATTATTTATTTCTTGACCTCCTCAGTTGCATGTCTCTAAACTTAATTTGACAATTTGCAATCTTATGACCAAAATTAGAGTAGTAAAAATAGTAACCATGGAAGAAATTTTGGTACCCAAAGGATGGCATTCTTCTTGGCATTTTTTGCTCCATATTCTGATATCTTTGTTTTTTATCAGAGATCATCTTGTCTTTATTAGATTTTGGTGACAGAGTACTCACATGGTCTGATTTTCTACTGACTTGGAACTTGATCTTCTTTATTGGCTCTTTGCTTTCTGGTTGTTTTCTGTTTGAACCACTTACATAACCTAAACCAGTATTCAACAAAGGAGATCTCTATTTTCTCATAATGTCGTTTAGTTCTGTTGAGGCTTTAATGCTTGGAATATTTTGGAGATATAATTCTTTAAACTTCTCCATCTCTTTTCTGGTTTTTAATACCTCTTCTTCCAGGGCTTCACATCTTGCCTTCTTCTCTCATAACTGTTGTTTCAGAATGTCCTCTATTTTATTTGCCTCTTCTAATTCTACTTTTAGCAAGGCAAAGTCTTCATTGGGTTTCTTACTGTCTTTCTCAAACTGTATCAACAATTTTTTTTTCTTTTTCTTCTTAAATCCATGTCTAACAATTTCTTCTAGGGCACTGATCAGTTATCCTTCCAAGTCAACCACAACTTCTTCATCATTAAATTCACTTCCTGTTCTTTTATTATTATAATCCTCTTTTTCCATAAGCATAAAGTCATTAACCTTATCTTCACAAGAAGAGTCACTATCTATGTCTTCTGAAGAGTCATCATTGTTTACACATAAATGTTTCTTTTTACCAAATCTCTTGGATTTGTGCTTCTCTTCACCTTTAGAGTTATGGTCCTTCTTCTTGTGTGGACACTTAGATGCAAAGTGAACTATATTTCCATAGTTAAAACATTTGAAGGGAAAACTTGCCTTGGTACTTGCATGATCCTTTCTTTAGTCTTCTCACAAATTTTTCTTCAATTTTATCAGGCTCATAATCCTCATTATTATCTGCTTTAAATGATGCTTCTCTAGAGGTGGGTTTATCTCTACCTATCCTCATTTCATATGAATTCAACGTTCCTAGAAGTTGATCTAAAGGCATAACTTTTAGAACATTAAGCTCTTCTATATAAGAGACCTTTGGGTTGAACCTATCTGGCAGAGATCTCCAAATTTTCTGAACTAAAGAGGCTTCCTCAATTTTTTCACCAAGTCCTTTCATTGCATTTACTAGTTCTTCAACTCTCATAAAGTACTTCCCAACAGTTTCATCCTCTTTCATATTTAGTTTTTCAAACTGTAATATGTAGGTTTGAAGCTTGGCATCCTTTACCTTCTCATTACCTTCATAACTACTAATGAGTTTGTCCCACATTTCCTTGGCAGATTCTAAGTGCATAAATTTTACAAATTCTGCTTCTGCAAGCCCACTCAAAATAACATTCATAGCCTTAGCATTGAAGATGAATTCTATCTTGTCATCCTTAGAAGCTAGTACAACTGAATTTACATAACCAGTCTCTACCACATCCCATACATCTTCACCTAAAGCCATTATGTAGGTTTTCATCCTAACTTTCCAGAAGGCAAAGTTTGTTCCATTGAACGGGTGGGGGGGGCTTATTGGTTGAAGTTCCTTCATGGATAGTCATGTTTAATATCTAGGATCTACCCTTAAATAAAATGAACTGGAAATGATACCAATTATTGGACAACTGAGAGGGGGGGGGTGAATCAATTGTTCTTGTGCTTAAACAATAATGCTCATTTTAAACTCATTACAAAACACTCAATGATGATAACAATAATTCAGGGAAGTAAGGAATAGAGTATTCATCATCAATCACACACATGAAGTATACAGAGACAGATATTCTTGAGGAAACCCATAAAGGGAGAAAACCTCTTCTTCTTAATATGATAAGTAGTCTTTATTTT
>JASDQU010502697.1:37625-51927 GCA_032191745.1 Picea mariana | reverse complement strand
CACTCAAAATTTCCATGATTTACAATTCCACTGCAGACTCCTTAGCCCTTTTTTCCTTTTCTTCTTCCCGTGTATTATCACTTTATGGTTATATACTTAGTCTCCTTTCTATGATCGTGGGTTCTAGCATTGGTGGGATGATATATCTTCATCTCCATATATATCCTCACATGATGAATCCGACCGATCATTGTTACTTTCCATGCTTAGCCAATTTTATGGTCGCGGTTGTCAGGTTGGCACTTTTGAACTTTGCTGCTTCTTGTTCCGTGATATACATATTGCACTCAAAACTTATGTGATCTACAATTCTAATGCGAACTCCTCAAACTCACAAGCTTCACTCTACCACGATTGAAAAATGTTTCAAAGTATATGTCGCTATCTTCCATCCCCACTAACTTCCCATCCTTCCTAATATACATTAGTTATGTTCTTACTAGTGACAACTGAACACACTGGTACGAAATAGTTGGCATCTGGCCATCCACAATATACAAATTGACTATCGCATTCTGACATCGTCCCCTCTTCCATTTTACATATTATACATTCAAATGTTCTGAGCAATACAATTTGATCGTCGGGTCCTCATGTCTTCTGGGGAGACCTTCTCACCCAATTTTGGATCCTCGTGTTGATGGGTTCAAGAAATATCCAATTCTTAGTCATGGTTTCGGGTTGGCACTTTCAAACTCTGCTGCTTCTTGTTCCGTGATATACATCTTGCACTCAAAATTTTCGTGATCTACAATTCCATTGTAGACTCCTTAGCCCTTTTTCCATTTTATTCTTCCCGTGTATTATCGCTTTCTGGTTTTATACTTAGTCATCTTTCTATGATCGTGGGTTCCACAGTTGGCAGGCGGACATATCTTCATCTCCATCTATATACTCACATGACGAATCTGGCTGATCGCTGATCCTTTCCATACTTAGCCAATTTTATGGTCACGGTTGCCAAGTTGGCACTTTAGAACTTTGTTTCTTCCTGTTCTGTGATATACATATTGCACTCAAAGATTTTGTGATCTACAATTCCACCGTATACTCCTCGAACTCATAAGCTTCACTCTACCATGGTTCACAAATGTTTCAAAGTATTTATCCCTTCCTTCCATCCTCACTAACTTCTTGTCCTTCCTAATATACATTATTTATGCTCTTAATAGTGATAACTGAACACACTGGTACGAAACAATTGGCATTTGACCCTCTGCAATATACAATTTGACTACTGGATTTCGACATCGTCCCCTCTTCCGTGTGACAGATTATGCATTCAAATATTCCATTCGATACTATTTGACCGTTGGGGCCTCACGTCTTCTGGGGAGACCTTGTCACCCTATTTTGGATCCTCATGTTGATGGGTTCATGAAATATCTAATTCTTAGTCATTGTTTCCTGTTCCGACCATCCTCGTACTTCTTTCCAAATATGAAACATCAGATGTTTAATACTAAAATCCTACAAGTTTCAATATATTAGAAAGTTGGCGAATCTATATCCTTAGAAATTTGAATATTTTTACAAAAATATCGCCAAACATTTTATAGTTGGCATATGAGGGATTAGTAAGATTATCCAAGGTTTCTACATTTAAAAATAAATTTCCATCCTTAAAATCATCCCTGGCTAAAACACCATCATGCAACAACCGTAAGTATCATCATTAATAAGACGAAGACTCAAGGACTTACCATCCCTACAAGAACTTGTCAAGAAACATGCAAAGAAGATCTTGCCAAGTAAAATTTCAATATATTAGTGAAAACAAGTCTGGGCCAACGTTTCCCTATTCCATACTTGGACACTTTTTTGATTGTGGGTTCCCGGATTGACAGCCTCAAAATTGTGTTTGGAATATTCTGCTACTTGCAAACAGTGCTCAGAGTTCTGCGATATACAATTTTTCCACTGGAATGCCCCATCACAAGCCCATCTGTTCGTCATTACTTTCAATACTTAGCCCCAAGTTGGCTGTGTTTCCATGAAATTATATATTTACTGTGTATCCCTATTTCATACTTAGACATTTTTTTGATTGCGAGTTCCCCGACTAGCAGGCTCAGGATTGTGTTTCCAATGTTCCATGACTAGCAAGTAGTACCTGGAGTTCTGCGATATACAATTTGTCCAGAAGAAATCAACATCATGCCAGAGAGATACAATTTGATTCTCGACCCCTCACCTCTGTTGGATGTATCTTGTAGCATTATTTCGAAGTATTACCAACCGCTTTCGATAATTATCCATTCCTTTTTGTTTTGTGTCCTTTCCACCTTCCTACTTCTCTTTGGAAATGTAATTGGTAAGATTTAATGCTAGAACTTAGTTGTGCATGAACCTTAAACATGTCATTAATGACCATACTCTCTTCCATAGTACACATTTTGAATTCAAGTCCCAAAACATACAATTTGACCTTCAGGAAGTACGTCTCCTGGGGAACCATTGTTGCCCTGATTCTGAGGTCTGTCTAACGAATTTCCATACTTTCCCATTTCATGGAATCTCTTTCGTGGTTCCTCGGGTTGGCGGTTTCATGAAATCTCCAATTCTTAGGCACTGTTTACTATGCCCAAACAAGTTTTACTGCCAATAGTTCATCATGCAACATCTGTACTGACCGTAATTAAAAAGAAAAAGCGTAGACGAGACGTTGAAATTTAATTAAATCTCGACTCATCGAATTTAAATTAATTTATATTCTCTTATTTTCTTTTTATGGGATATATATTACAAGTTTCAATATATTAGTAAAAAAGAATCCACCCATCCATTTCTCCATTCCATACTTAAGACACTTTTTTCGATTATGGGTTCCCAGATAGGTGGGCTCACGTTTTCACCTCCATTGTTCTGTGTCCTGCAAACAATCCCCAGACTTCCGTGATATACAAATTTCCCTCTGGACTGTTCTATCATACCCTCTTCGATATTATGCGTATTGCACTCAAAAAGTTATGAGACATACAATTTGACCCTCATGCCCTCACCTTGAACAGTTGTATGTTGTAACACTATTTTGAAGCTCACCCGACCACTTTCCATAATGAGACACTCCTTAACTGCTCTTTCCTGTCCCCACAACCTCCATACTTATTTCTTAATATGCAATTAGAAACCTTTCATGCTAATAGCTCACCATGTAGAAACCGTCAACATTGTCATTAATGAGCGAAACGCTTGAGGAGATATCCCATTAATACGCATTAAACCAAGATATGTGGACAACTATATTGTCCCTTCCAATTGTTCATCTCAAACATGGGTTGTCGTGTTGGCCCATTCAAGAAATCTACAATTCTTAATCGCTCATTATCGTATCCACCATGTCTGAACTTCTATGTGTGCAATTACTAGTCTTTAATGTTAACAACACATCATGCAACACCCATCGAAATTATCATTAATGAGAGAAAGTCTCGAGGAGATCTCCCATTCACACGCATTGGACTAAGATTTGCGCAACGTTATATTATCCCTTCCAAATTTTTATTTCATTCATCGTCTGGAGAATACAAACGTTATTGTAAACTTATGGCAACAGGTCAACAACAATTTTGTGGAGATACAGTAACTATCTTTAGACATTAGGACCATAACTTCTAGTGGTCCAGGGCATACTTTTACTATTCATCTCGTTCCACCCAGAACGAAGTGATTTGGACCTATGGAATCGCTTGTGCAGGCTTCATCCCTGAGGTTTTTGACTGTAAGGAGGTGGTCTCTTTGTGCACCGAAAAATATATTCCAAGCCAAAGAATTATTCCACTGCGTGACCATTCTCCTATTTCTTTATCACCTCAGGTCTTCCATAAGATGTTAAAATTTCCAGAGCCAACATTGACCTTCAGAGGAAAATATTGCAAGTAGTTCCTAGGAAAACATGATAATGGGTCGGACATATTAGCCAAGTTCCTTGAAGACCTGACAATAGTTCCTGAATATATCACAAAGTTGCAGGTAAGTTCTTTTAGAAATTCAGTTTGGGAAATTTCTTGGTTGTTTACAAGAATAACGGGACATCCATCCATGACAAGCATTTCCTTTATAATTATTTATATTTTATACTTCACAGTCAAGGAACAATTCATTTTCGATTGGGGGAAGCTAATTTCCATTGGAATCTATTCCCAGTTGTCATGATTCAAAGAATCGAATAAATTGTATATGTCATCCTACTTGATTTTCGCAATAATGCATTGTTGTCCGTTTCCAAAACTATCACTTTCCAAGAAAATAAATTGTGGATTCGACCCAATATCATTCTGGTACCATGCCCTGTGGAGGCACAAGGCCTCCCATTTTTTTTTATGAAGTTTTTAATGACTTTGTCTCAATTTTCAAAGATTTCTTGTTAGTTAAAGATGGTCTGTGGATGTCAAGCCAGGAAACCAAGTTTTTGAACAGGAAGGGCACACTTGAACAAAAGGAAAATCAGATTGTACTAATGGTCTTTGGATCCAAGGAAAATCTTTCTTTCCTTCCATTCCACATCACAGACAAGATGTTTGTTGCAAAAATAACAAGGCAATACAACCACTGGTTGCATTTTTTCCATGACAAGAAAAAAAAACAGTTCATTCCTTTCCCTGGAAAGTCGAGGACTTTGTGTGTAGAAACATCAACAAGATTGACGAATTCGTGGGCCATTTCAAGAAATTGAACCTAACATATGCCGAAAGGCTAAAAGGGTTCAACCCTAATGGGATTTCGAGAACATTTACTAGCAGTTGGCTTTAACATATCTTTTATCTATAGATGCTTGAATGAAGATAGGGACAGTGATGACAACAATCCTTCTTTTGGAGATTGGGACGCAGATACATTGCAAAGAATGACTGAATTGTACAGACAACAAGGAAAAGTATCCAGTGAGAAGAGTTCCTAGTCCCCCGCCAACACTCCCAAGAGCACGATATAATGGAGCATCGATTCAAGAACCCACCCCAGTAAGAAAGCAACCCATAAATCTTCAAACAGAGGGGGAGAGAAGAACCCTCCTCGCACAAAAATTGATAGTTCTCACAGAGTTCCACTGACAAAGAAGAGAAAAAACATTGTAGGGCAAGCCAACAAACCCGAAATTGAAATTCAACAGATGCAACTTGAAATTGAAACTGAGAAAAACCATAAAGTTGGTCCATCCGCAATGGAAATATTTGATACTGACATTTTTGAAGAAGATGAATCCTTCGTATTTCAGAGCGTTGTTTTTGACAGCGAATCTAAAAATATGGTCATTGAAAAGAGATGTAACAAATAGTAAAGGCGAACCTCGCATAGAGATTAACTTTAGGAAAATGTGGCCATCCCAAATAACCCTATTTCACCATGTAACCAATGATTCTCTTGATGATTCCATTGGAGGAATTGAAGCGAAGAATGCTAGACTGAAATATTGCGTCAATGAATTTGAGGAGGATTTCATTGTTACCCCAGAGTTTGCCAGTCTTTTAGCAAACAATGTGTCTGCTACCACTGTATCCAAGATAAAATTATCCTCCACCCTCCTTGCATCATCTAGATCCCTTGTAGAGAATAACATCAAGAAAATAATGCAGCTATTTACTAAAGCATGGGAAACATTACAAAATATAGCTTCCTTCCAAAAGAGGGAAAATGATTTGCACGAACATTTGCAAGCGAATTTAAAAAATGATCAATGTTTCTATGAACAAGTGTTGACCCCTTTTCCCAACCATGCCATCAACACCTCAGATATGAAAAGAAGACAAGATAATATCCCCTCCCCAAAGTGGACCAAACAATTAAAAGCATGCTGGAAAAATAAAATTAAGAACCTGGAGCTCATCGTCGAATTATGTAAACAATTCATATTAGAAAAGGAAGAATTATTCAAAAACCTAATCCAAATAGACTTATCTGGAAGTACCAATGAGTTTCAAGACCCAAACTTAATTCTCAAATCCTTGTCAATGACCAAAGAATCCTTCAATGAACAACTTGATATTTTAAAGGGGTTGTCTTTCAAAAAGTTTTACGATATCCTTGAATATCATGTAGATGAGATCAAGAGCTGGGTGCTCGACTATTCGACACACAATGAAGAAATTGAGCATAGTCTACATAGTATTTCAATGGATCTAAGGAAATTAGAAAACAACATTTTCGACATAGAAATCCAGGATGAAATCAACGTGGCCCCATGAGAAGCTACATTGAAGAATGGGTCCAATGGAGAATAGACAACCTCATTGAGGAAGGGCAACAACCGTTTGACACGATTCTAGCGACCGTCAATGACAACAACAAAAATGCATCAGCTTCATAGTAAGCCTATACTTATTTCATCTTGTTTTCTTTATCAATCCAATTATTATACCTCTTTAAATAGAAAACTCTAACCAAACACTCATAACTTCCAATTTCTTCTTTTTAGGTCTTCCTCTCTACTATCACACACTTCTTCTTTATACATTCCTAATTCTTGTAATTATTTCTTTTTATGGTCTGCAGGAGCCCCAATCCCAGTCTATATGACAAGCGCATTTAAATTTACAGTAACAAACATTATTATTTTTTGATAAATTTCAAAGAAAACTAATTCGGGAATGCTAAATTTTTTGTGTCTAGGAACCTTTGTTGCAAGACATTATTAGTATTCTATTGTATTTGAATGTTTAATGTGTATGCTTCAGAAATATGGAACTTTGATAAATTTCAAAGAAAAAGGAACCTTTGTTGCAAGACATTATTAATATTTTATTGTGTTTGAATGTTTGGAACAAAAACATAAATATGGAATAGATTCCAGAAATATTTTTTTGATAAATTTCAAAGAAAACTAATTCGGGAATGCTAAATTTTTTGTGTCCACAAACCTTTGTTGTAAGAAATTCAAAGGCCAACATCATAGCACTTTTTTAAATGTTAAATCTTTCCTATACTATAAAAAAAATTGTATATGATACACACATACTTCGAAGTTACTTTTAGTGTTGTTATTTGCAACATTTCATTTAATTTTACTTCTATGCCTATTCTATTGTATTTGAATTTTTAATGTGTATGCTTCAAAAATATGGAACAGATTCAAAATTTTTGATAGATTTCAAAGAAAACAAGAACCTTTGTTGCAACACATTATTAATATTCTATTGCATTTGAATGCTTAGTGTGTATGCTTTAGAAATATGGAACAAATCCAACCTTTGTTTAATATTCTATTGTATTTGAATGTTTATTGTCTATGCTTATTGGTCCTTTTTCCCAAGAACCTTTGTTGCAAATCATTTAGAAAAAATGTTTCTAAGTACCATATTTAAACTATATACACCCCAGGAAACACCCCAGGAAAAAACTTCGTCGTTTGCATATTAACGTGAGCGGTCATCTACAAGACAAATATCTTGTGATTGGCCAATGACACACTGCCACAAAGTCATCCTCTACATGGATACCACATGTACTTCAACTTTCTTCGCACGTGTATGTACTCGGTCCCATTTTAGCAGTGCATTTATTCCCATTCCAACCTGGCAGGGACTACAGTGCCATGCAACACTTGTTATGATAGAGAATGGTGTTTGAAGATATTGTTAATCAAATAATCCATAGCTTCATTGTGACTATATGATTCAAAACATTTTTAGGTTAGTAATCTTGCAAAGACTCTTAAAAATGGATTTTTAGTTTTGGTGCTTATATTTTTCTAGATTTTTATTAGAAATAGGGGTTTTATATTTTGGTTAATGCATTTATATAAATTTGAGTTAAGGTTTAAAAATTGGATATTTTATAGAGTATATATTTCTATAACTTTTTGTGAATTTCTATAAAAAAATGTTGAGTTTTGGTAGCACACATATGCTACATATGTTGAGATCCAATGCATAGAAATTTCTATATTTTCATAGTAAGAAGAGGTTAATGTTTTGACAAACTTACACCTTCAACACTTGAAATTGAAATTAGAGTTTGAAATATTTTTATTTTGTATAAGACATATTCCTCTATCTGACAACAAACTTTCATTGGAAAATTTAGAGTTCAAATGTGGCTCCTAAGCCCAACACAAAGTGCCATAGAGAAACATAGATTTCCTTTTACTTGTTCATTTTTTAAATTTTATTTTCAATATTATAACCTTGAATGTTGACTAATGTTTGGTAATTTTAGAGGTGATTAATAACTATTTCAAGATATGATTTAATATAGAAAATTTTGGGTTACCCCAATAAATGAGATGACTAGAGATATCAATAGTAACACTCATGGCCTTGTAGTTTAAATATTTGGAAACTCTGTGAAAATTATGGTGTTCCTTGTCAGCTAAAAAATAACATTCAAAGTAAAATAGAAAGAATATAACTATGGAGAGAAAATAAATAGAGAAAGATCAAAGGAAATATAGTTATAGAAGGAAAATAAATGAAACTAGAATTGGAAAATAACAACAGTAAGAAAACCTATAATACCCTAGACTAAACCTCAATTAAGAATGTACATATGTTTTATAGGATGGTGAGACAAGATAGTATAGGCTAGAGTGCCTGTGAGACTATTAGGCCATAGAACCTATATACTAAAGTGACAACGAGCCTATCACTGTAATATGTATCACTCAAATTATTAATAAAATACATCGCTACTACAAACCAACCAGAAAAAAAAAGAGTATGGGGGGGCTCAGACTCAACGAGAGGGGAAATGGGGCTAAGAGTCTAGGAAGAGGGGCTAAGCCAAGGGGGATTAATCCCAAGGGAATATTATATTAATATTTCCTAAAGCCTAGTTATATGATATTTTTATCCTAAGTTCCTAAGGATGAGGAAGATATCACCAAATGGGGGATGAGGAACATATCAAAAAATGGGGGCAAGTGGATTCAAGGCATTTCCTAGAGTGACAAGTGTCAAGATAGGTACATGAAATATAATGGGTGGATTCTCTCATTATTCGGGGGCATTCACTTTGACCATTGGTACACCTTGCCATCACCATATTCGCACCTGTACATGAGAATATTTTGGAGTTGTTGGTAACGAGTAAACCTGGATCATTGGAGTTGAAGAAGAGGGTTGTCAGGACCGTGTGCATTTGAAGAGGTGAGGTTTAAAGCCCGTGAGCATTCTCTCTAGGGGAGAGAACTGTTGAGAATTTCTTTCCCTATATGTTGAGAAATAACTACATAGCTTTGAGACTTTCTATATTGTCTGTTGTTGAATCCCTGAAAGGGAAGTGGGGCAGCCAAAGGAATGTTGAGAAAAGAAGGGGTACACTTCCTAGGGTGGGACAAAATGTGGGAAATAAGAGGTTGTAGGCGAGTTGCACTAGTTGGCACCTTGAATTGAGATTTATTGTGCTGGTTAGACCTTAGTATGACTTAGGATTCCTTTTCCCTCATGGAGTTTTAGCCCCAACTTGGGGGTGACCTACTGCTATGATATTATAAGTAGCAGAGTCTATGGCTGGGGGGAAAGTCTAAGGTCTACACATAGTTGGTGAATTATTTATATAAGATAAGTGTCTATTCTTTGTTTGTATGAATTTCATGTGATTAATTATGTTATCCTTGTTATGGTTTTTATGGGTTTTTCTATTAAAATTATACTTAAGTGTATACAACATTAGGACTTCATAGGATTGCATAATTGTAATCATATGTAGGGAATATTGTTAATTTAATGGTATCAAAGTGAAAATAATTGAGGTAATGGGATTCAATAAAGTGGTTTGGTATGTTACAAAGAAGTATCAAAGCTCAAGGTTCAATATTGAGCTTGCATGGGCCAACTAGTAGAACATTGAATATAAAAAATGTAGAAGTTTAACTTTCAGAGGATGTCTTTGATATGTTTGAAAAAATTACTACATTGAAATTGGGGAAACTTTCACGAGTAATTTGAGGAAATTTATCTAGGGATTAGAAATCCCCAAATTTTAATTGTAGTCTGAGCAAATTTGGGCATGTAGATGGTCGAATTTTAAAATTACAAAGGAAGACATGTCGGAATTGGTAACAATCCCCAATTTCAAAATTGAATTGAAGAAAATCCATTCCCATAATTTTTAACCATCCATGCATGAGAATAATTGGTTATCGTGGAGGTTTATTTGTCACTTGTTGAAATGAAAAGTGGTCGAATTTTAGAATTATAGAGAGGCCATGGTAAAAATGGGAAAAATTGGAAAAAAGCCCCAATTTGTGTAGTGTAAATTCATGGATAATTTGACAGTGAATAGTCAAACTGCATGTAAAGAGGATGACTTGATTCCCATGGAGTCTAAGTCATCCATAGAAAATATAATATAGAGCTACAATGGAAATCAAGAAAAGAATTTCAAATTTGGGCGGTTTTGTTTTTCAATTTGGCATTTTGGAAAAAACTTGGAAAATTATGGGTTTTTTTTTCATACCATGACATCAAAATGATGTGGATGTCATGTGTCAACTGATGTGGAAGAAGAGTGATGTGTAATTCCATGGTAGTAGGTACATGGTGGTTGGTATGGCAGGTGGTGGGTGATGTGGAGTTGTGGTGGTGGGGTGCCTGCCTGTGTTGTAGAACCTTGACTCCAGACCTAAGGTGAAGTTTACAAAATTGCCTAAGTATTAAGACATCATGGAGCACGATGAGACATTGAATTTTTCCTAAGTATTAAGACATCACAACGCATGGTGAGATCTCAAAAATTGACTAAGTATTAAGACATCATGGACTTCAGTGAATTATATGAATTTGTCTAAGTATGAGGAATCAATTAGATGGATGGCGTCGAGGATATAGACAAGTGAGTCGGGAAAATGCATTAGAAAAATGGTGAAATGATTGGAATCATTTCTAAGTATGGGTGAAAAATAAGGGTACTAGAATGCGAGAGTACATTTTCAAGGCTGTAGAAGTTTGGATGGAAGAAATGATGACCTTAGATCTATGGTGAAATGTTTTGATGGTCAAGATTTAATAAAATATCGTATCAAAAAAATGTTGAGTATTAAGATCATGTCAATCATTGCACTAGAAAACGATAAAAAACGAACGATCATGATTAAATATGAGGGAATTCTCGAAGGGTCACTGCGCATTGAAGCTATGTTGCATGTGTGACGCAACACCCCCACCTCAGCGGGTTCTGTGTGACCTCTCAGTATTAGGATCGTTCCTTATCTTCCCCTTGAGTCGAATTGACTCTTTGATTTCCTGCAAAAATCTCTAACATGCACTAGTGTGCATCCACATGTCCTTATGAGTTATGCCTGTGAAAACAAGCACTAAGCACCAAATCTCTCCCTCGTGATCACGGATATGACCACAACCTTTACCCAAATGGGTATTTTGGATTTTGTGACTTTGCGATTCCAGATGTGATCCCCCTTAACTCAAAAATCCCTGAAACCTGAAAAGGTCAATGGGGATTTGATTCCTTCCTTGACTTTTCTCTGATGTGACCTCTGACTATGAGTCGGGGCTCGGTCTTTTCGGCAACTAGGATTTCACGTATCGGTGTTTTTATATGCAAAAACTCCTTTCGCTGACCTCTGAAACCACGACAACCCCTTTCCACATATCAATGGCTCTCCACTACTCACGATCTGACGGTCCTATTTCTTTCGGGACTTCATGAATTGGGAGTTCATGACTCTTGAATCCGAGTCACAACCCTCTCCACTTCCTGAATTCTGAAATGACGAAATTCAAGGATGTGATATCAATGACCTTCATTGATCCAAATCCAATGACCACTATTCCTCTTGAGCTTATGAGTGATGAGAAACATTCGACGTATATCTTTCCACTGGCCTGCAAGATCCAACGATCCACAAAAATTCAATGCTTCTCCTTGAGGTGACTCCACCATTCGTTCCAGCTTTTGATATTCCTTTGCTCAACTCTCTGGCGTCAACTCTTCTGAGCTTCCTTCCTGTTGAGTAAATTCGCCACTGACCTTCCCTTGAACTCTTCAAGGTTCTTTCCCTCTTGAGCTTTCTCTCGTAACCTCATGGGTTTCCTTAGGGCTCTTGCACGCACTCCTTGCGGCATTCACAAATAACCTTTGGTTATTTGATCCTTCGACTCTGTGCACTCCTTGAAACAACAGTCCTTCAACCTTCCTCCTCGATTTATAAAGTCTAAGAATTCAATCCGCCTATGCATGCCTTGCACAACTCTGTGCTATATTTTCACTTTTGCTGGTATGAGGACAATGGTATCTCTCATGAGCTTTCTGAGATAAAAATCATAACTTTGTCGATGCACACCTTGCGAACGTTCACTGCACTCTTTGAAGGATTTCTCAGGAAGAGAAACAATTGAAACTCATTCTTCTCTCCTCACAGATTTCTTATATTCAACATGAATTCAAGAGAATTCATACACACACAACATTGAAATAAATGCATAACAAAGAAACAAAACACTGTAAACATGCCATTCAACAAATGTAAACAATAAGCATAATAACACCATGAAATTGAGTCAAAGCATTCATATATTAACTCAAGTGTTCATGTACATGGATTCTTCTCTATGTTCTTACTCTCTAAAGCTCTACAGCTTATAGAATTCAGAATAATCTAAAATTGGGAATGATACAATGATACAAGCGAGGGTGTATTTTATGAGTTTTCCCCCCTACAACTCTAAGCTATATAATCAGACTTAAAAGCTACCTACTTTACATTCAATACAAATAAATTCCTTCATATCCGATAGATGAGATAAACGCTCAAGATTTGTTTATAATATCCAAAACATAAATGTAGATACGCTCCCCTAGCTATTACATTAATGTCTCATTTAAATTTAAAACATTTTCAAAATGTGCGTTGGTGTGTTTCTAGTTGTCTTTGCCTTCATGCTTTCTTTGTTGGATACTTACGATGCTTTTGCATCTTACTTCTCTAGCTAGAAAATTCATGAACTGCTATTCATGAGCTCCTGCAACGTCTGTCCATGTCTTCGGATATCTTCTTCGCTCTCCCAACTGGCATATTCAATCGGATGTATTTTCCATTTGACCAAATATTCAAAGTATGTTTTCCTTTGGGTCTTCTTCCCGATTCCCCGATCAATAATCTTTTCCATCTGTGGCCTTTCAGCTACATGCATCTATTTAACCCATTGAACTTCCTTCTGATTCTCTTATGCTCTTGTTTCATCAACCCTGTAAGGATACAGATCTGCTTGTTGAATATGGGTGATATTCCTACCCCATCTGGTAATCCAATCTCATAAGTGTTTGCCTCAAGATTTCTTATGATTTTACACGACCCAATTTTCTTCATCTTCATCTTGTTGTATGTTCCCCTTGGGAACCTTTCTTTTATGAGATGCTCCAAAACCAAATCGCCTACTTCAAACTGAAGTTCTCTTCTGTGTTGATCTGCTCTGCTCTTATATTCCTGATTTGAATTTTGCAATCGCTCCTTGATTTTGTTGTGGAGCTCCTGCATTCCTGCTGCAAAATCCTCTGCACTAGCACTTGTGAATTCACTCTTCTCTACTTCATCTATCCAATGAAAAGATTTGTGTCACTTCTTGATTGTGTCCATCATTGGTGCACATATCTCACTGAAATTTTTGATGAATTTTCTGTAAAAACTAGCCAATCCATGGAAGCTTTGAACTTCAAAGATACTTTTCGGTGATGGCCAATCTCTGATTGCCTTTACTTTCTAAGGATCCATTTTCAAATCATTAGAAGAGATCACAAAACCCAAATAAATGAGTTATGTTTTCATGAAAGACAACTTCTTCAAATTGATCAACAATTTCTCTTGTTGTAATCTCCTCATCACTGTAGCTAAATGCTTCATATGTTCTTCTTCATTATTGCCGAAGATTAGTATATCATCAAGATATACGATTACAAACTTTCCTATGAAATATTTCAAGACTTCGTTCATCAACCTCATAAAAGTATTGGGTGCATTCGTCAAACAAAATGAAATGACAAGCCATTCATACAGTCCTTTATTCATCTTGAATGTTGTTTTCCATTCATCACCTTCCCTCAATCTAATCTGATGATATCCACTCTTCAAATCAATTTTTGAAAAATACTATGTTCCATTCAAGAAATCCATCAAGTCATCCATCCTTGGTAAAGGAAATCTGTACCTAATGGTGATTTTGTTTATATCTCTCGATTCTATACACATTCTCCAGCCACCATGTTCTTTGGGATTAACATTGTAGGTACAACGCATGGACTTAAACTTTATCTAACCAATCCTTTGTCCATCAAATCCTGGAATTGTCTTTTGACTTCTTCATTTTCTCCTGCATCAATCTGTACACTGCCTTGTTTGGAAAACTTGATCCAA
>JASDQU010502697.1:0-17021 GCA_032191745.1 Picea mariana | reverse complement strand
TATATTACACAATGAATAGGCCAGGTATCATGAACTTTGCAGGTACCACTACTTCCTTACCATAAACCAGAAGGTGCGTGCTTTGTTAACTTCTTTCTTGTTGTAATGTATGCCCAAAGCACAATTGGTATCCATTCATCCCAGTCACCGTGATTGATTGTGAAAACTTTAGTCAAACGTCTTTCTAGAATCTTTTTAAATTCTTCGACCATCGCATTTGCTTGAGGGTGATACGGGCTACTGGTATGTTGTTGTATCATAAATTCCTAAGCTAATGCCTTCATGGTGGAGCTCATGAAGTTTTTACCTTTATCATTTGTCAAAATTCTAGGACATCTGAACCTAGATATGATATTATCAAATATGAACCTTGTGGTCATATGAGTATTGAAATCCCTAGTCGATGCTGACTTTGCCCACCGAGTGAGATAATTAGTCACGATAATTATGTATACAACATCAAAATGTCTAGTAGGAGGGTTGATAGATCCAATGAAATCAACCGCCCAATTCTTGACTGGCTACAATGCAACTACCAGGTGCAGAGATAACTCGTCCCTCATGGAAGGCCTTCTTGTCCTTTGGCATACATTGCAAGATTTGGCATAATCCTTGGCAATCCTGAAGACTGTGGGCCACCACAGTCCCACCTACAATACTTTCTAAGCTATTTCCTTTCCTCATTAGTGGCCTCCTGCAACCCCGTTATGGCATTCCCACCAAATTCCTAAGTATTCATGATCCATGACATAGCGCTTGATTGTGATATCAATGCCCAGTTTGTATAACTATTCGGTGATCAGATGATAGTCCACAACCCTAACAATGAGTTCTTATTATGTATTGAAGCGTACTCTGGAGGCACAAGTCTCATTGTAAGGAAGATGAAATTATCCTCCAAGTAATCTGGCATGTCTTCCACTTGGAAGAAATCTGAGTCCGACTGTCGATCGTATAGTGATCCTCCGGATTCCCCGTGTCAATTCTGGATAAGTGATCTAGGCCAACATTGTTCTTTCCTATGCTCACAATCACTTCAAAATAAAACTCCTAGAACAATGGAATCCACCTATAGATGAATCCTTCCAAAACTGACTTGTTCACCAGGTATATTAAGGTTGAATGATCTATGAAAAACTTTAAGCGACCACCCAACAAATAGTGCTTGAAATTTTTTAGTGACTAGATCATGGCTAATCCTTCCTTTCAATAGTCGTGTAGTTGTGCTCTTCTTTAGAAAACTTCCTGTTGGTGAAGTAGATAGGGTGGTCCATCTTCTCTTTTCTAGGATGCATCAATACGACTCCCAGAGCTATACCTGAGGCATCTACATGTACATGGAATTCTAGAGCCCAATTCGGAAACACAAGGATTGGGGAACTTACCAATTTTTCCTTGAGGATTTCTAAGGAGGTTTGACATTCTTCATTCTAGGAAAATTATGGTGTCTTCTTCAGTGAGTACTCCATTGGTGTGGTGATTGTGGTGTACCCCTTAATGAATCTCCTGTAGTATCCCAACTGTCCCGGGGTAAACTGCAACATGTGAACATTATTTGGGGCCTCCACATTGACAATGACCACAATATTAGTTGGATCTACCATAACCCTATCCTTGCAAACCACATGATCTATAAATTTTCTGAATGGCATGTAAAAGACACATTTTTGTTTTTGAAATGAAAGGAGAAAAATATGCTTGTCTGCATTGGGCAAGGACATTATTGAAAGGTAGTATTTACCCCTACCTACCTGATAGGTCCTTTCTTCAAAAGGTCCCTTGATTTCTTCCCCTCAAAGAGTGAGCATAACGAAATGAGATAGGAGCTCTTCCTGGTTGGAGAATGCAACGATGTCTGTTAGAAGGGAGAGTTAGTCTTAGTATGACTTGCTGGAGCATCACTTAGGGATTTCATGTCCAACCCTTCCTTTCCTTCCAGACAGTAGGCACATGAAAGGTTTACCCTTCTCTATGCTCAGGTAGGTATAGGTCCTAGCCCTCTATTTCTTCCCCTCAAAGAGATAGAGAAGGGATAACCTTCTCTAGCTTAGATAATGTCAACCCTGTCAGGTCGTGTCCTTATTTGGTTGAGTAACTCAAATTTCCTCTCCCTTATGGTCGAGTGACTTCATTCCTCATTCATGAATATGTACCTTATTAAGCTCTTGGTTCCTAATCTTATGGTCTTTTCCCCCTTGAAAGCTCCATATAGGGGGATTGCAAAGATTTGTTAGTGAGTGGAATAAGGATGGGAATAAGGAATGAACGGGAACGAAATGAATGGGAATAGAATGTGTGCTACATAATGGAATGAGAATGGAATGTGTGCTACACAATATAGGTAATTAATGGGAAATGTGTACTACTACATACTAGGTTAGAGGCCCAACTACCTTTAAGTCAATTCTTTTCAAGGGTTATGGCTCATGAATTGCTTCACCGTTCACGTCATCTTGCACATCACGACATATTAACATGAGGCATGATTGGTCACATCTCAAACCTATTCCTGAGCATAAAAATTTCAATTCTTTTAAGATAAAAGAGGTAAAGGAATGAAAACAGACTAAGGAAGGAAGATCCTCTAAGAAAGGATAGTTACTGAAGGAAGGGTTGTACCAGAAAATATGACTTGCCTTATGACTTTCTCTATCAAATGGCAGGAAGGCGCAACCGCACCTCCATTCTATGAGTTGATAGACTTTAGGGGCCTTAATGGATAGTTCCTATAGTATGTGCCTCTGGGAGGTGCCCATAGTATGTGCCTATAGTATGTGCCTATCACATCCTCTAGCTGGTACGTTCATCAGTCTCTCCCTTCTGCGACCTCGTCCTGATAGACACTTTTGAGTTCATGGAAATACACAAACATGAATGCCAGAGGGGCCTCTCTAATGCTCATCTACTCCTTTAGTATGGGCCTTCTACTCCCTTCTTCTATCAGACCATGTATTCCCCTTTGGGCTTTTAGTATACCTATGGGTTCTTCCTAGTCCCTTCTTTATCATGGATAGATGGAAACTATGGACACTTAAGACATATGGATACGCCACCAAAGGAAAAAGACTCTTCAGAGGGTTTGGATGCTCAACCATAAGGGAGAGGAAGATATATCATCTATAAAAGGTTCCTAATAAGGTCCCTAATCTATGAAGATAAATAAGATCTAAATTCAGATGTTTCTCTCTCATCGGATGGCCTGAATGGATGTTACTATTTCCGTACGGGCCTAACATCAAACTCTTCCAAGTGCAACACAGATGCATGCATCATATTACATATGTAATATCGAGCTAATATCATCTTGGCTTGGTTCAAGCATCACGAGCCTTATTGATGCCTTATCAAATAGGGCTTGAGTCTTGACTGGGGAATAGAATAAGAGTATACATGTTTCGATCTCTAGTGGAATTCCATCAAAAATACAGTAAGCATCCGATAGAATTCCATTTCCTATAGGATCATTTCATAGAATGTTTTCAACTAGATCATAGCATACCTCTATTTCTGGATCAAGAGCCTCTAGCACCATTTCCCTCAATTCTTTCCCAGGGCACCATTCCAGGAGATAATTCCCATCATTAATCATGATCTTCGCACATTTCTCCTTCTTGTTCAGGCATTATCCTTCCCATTATTGATCCGAAATGATATTCGAAGGTAACTTCACTCGCATTCACATGCATCGAACTGTATTTCCTAGATTCACATAAAACATACCATTCCATCTGGAGCTTGTATCTGGGGTTCAGCAAGCCCCAACCTTAACCCACCTTGTAGCAAGTCATAAGGCATTAAAATTTCCCCAATAACCCTTCCCCCTATAAATAACTCCTAGCCCTAGGAAATAAACCCTAGCCCCCCCCAAATACCTTGGCAAGGCCTCCAAATAAGCACCTCCATGTCGGCAAGGCCTCCAAATATTTCTCTTACAACTACGTTCTCTTTCTTTCAAATATATTCAGAGGTAAATTAGTTTATGTTCTGGTTGGTCAACTTTAGAAAGGGCAGGACCTGAGAAGACCTACCTTCCTTCCTTCCTTCCTTTATGGAGCTTCCTTCAATAGGTCCTTCTACCCAACCTTTACCTACCTACATTACCTGAGTTATCTCTATTTAAGGGTCAGCCCCTAATACCACCCCTATAGGTATAACCATGACCTTACCTTACCTTACCCTTGTCATAGCCTAACACAAGCAATAACTTGCAGGACCCCCTTCCTTATATATAGCTAACTCTGGCCTATCAAGACCCTACCTGACTGAGATAGAAGGGTCAAAACTTGGATTAAGTAGAGTTTTGACCTATGCTCAGTCGAGTCAGTTAAGGGTATACCCTACTTGATCAAAGCCAAGGGATATAATATACTCTAACTTACACTTGTTGAACTGCCACTAGGTATTGAAAGGTAGAAATATGCGCTATTTGTTTTTGTATTTCTATTTTTTTTTTTGAAATCAGCAAAACTGATCGTATATAATGTAAAAGTACAAACTTACCAAAAAGATGAAAAATTGTAAATTAAAAAAAGAAAATCAAACCGATATGTACAAAGGTGGTTTGGAATTTCATTACTGCATAAAATTGTTCAGGTAACGTCCATTGATAGGAGCGTTAATGATTTTCCAATAGATTTTCTAACAAGAACAAATTCTTTCCTTCAGAAGCTACAACCCTGAATGGTCCACACCAGATGTGATCGAATTTTTCCTGTTTTCCAGGGTCTTCTTTCCTAGCATACCACTTCAAAATGAGTTCATCTAGAAGAAATTATCTATCTTTAGCCTTTCTATCAAACAAGGCTTTCATATTATCTTGATATCTTTGGAGTTTCTCATCTACTTCAACCCTATTTTGTTGGACTTCAATCAACTGGTTCACTCTTTTGGTGACATCATTAGGTTCTTCCTTCGAATCTTGCCAGAGCTTCATTACTGGAAGAGTGAGGTTTATGGAGAGTACCACATCTGTACCATATACCATTTGGAAAGGAGACATTCCAATTAATTTCTTAGTACCTATCCGATTTTCACATAAAGTGTATTTCAAATGAACATGCCAGGCTTTCTTATTTTTGGTTAGCACATTTTTTATTATGGTGATCAAGATCTTATTTGATGATTCATCCAATCCGTTTCCCTGAGGATATTAAGTTGTGGAATGTCCTAGTACAATATTGTACTTTTCACAAAATCTAACCATCACTATGGATTTGAAAGCTTGGGCATTATCTGTGACTATATTTCGGGGACAACCGAATCTTGATAAAATGTTTTATTCTAAGAAATTTATCACCACAGAGTCTATATTGTTTTGTGTCAGAATGGCCTCGACCCATTTAGTAAAATAATCAGTAGTGTCTAGAATCCATTTATGTTGTGTACTTGAATGCAGATGGATCTCTCTGATAAAATCTAGACCCCACTGTTGAAATGGAGCTTTTGTCTTGACCGGGGTCAAGGGTAGCACATGAAGCTTTTGTTTTCCTGAGAATAATTGACAAGAATTATAGGCTATGACTTTAGTATTCATATCTGTAATAACTTTGGCCAATAGTATCCAAATCTCAGGGTTTTATAGGCTGTCGCCCTCTAGGCGTGATGTCTGCCACACACCCCTTCATGAAACTCATTTATTACATTCACTATTTCAGATTCTATTAGGCATATTAGTAAAAATCCCAAGGGGTCTTTCCAATATAGGTGGATGTCGACGATACAATATTTTACTGCATGCAGCTTTAGTGTTCTTTCCTTGGAAGGAGTCATATCTCTCAGGCACTGAAGAGTCAAGAGATACGAAACTATGTCGTTATACCAGGAAGAGGAAGAAAACTTTTCTTGGATCTCGGTTGTAGGTATAGTAGCATCAAATTCGTTTATGTCTAGAAAATCTTCGTAATCTTGCAGATGATTTATCCCGAGTGCTCTGAAATTTGATTCAGCTAATATATTAGCCAAGCCTTGACCTTTGACGAGTTTTGCTGGTTTTACTTCAAGATCAAATTCCTGAATCTTGGAAAGCCATCGGCCTCTCCTACCATCGCTATCTGGTTGAACCAATATATATTTAACGGAACTGGTGGGTGCATAGGCAATTACTTTAGAATGCAACATGTATGTCCTGAAATCTTTTAGGGCCTTCACCATTGCGTATGCCTATTTTTCCAGTATGTCATATTTCAACTCTACGTCTTTGAGGCTTTTACCGACGAAGGCTATCGGTTGTTCAAACCCTTCCTCGTTCTTCTCTAAGAGTACAACTGCAATCGTATGTTCGAATGTGAATGAGAAGATCAAGAATTATTTCATGTAATCAGGACTAGCCAACACAGGTGCTTCACCTATAACTTTCTTGATACATTCGAAGGACTCTTTAGCTTCAGTTGTCCATTTGACCTTGCTGTCGTTTTTTAGAATATCTGTTATCAACTTAACAATTTTAGCGAAGTTCAGAATAAATCTTCTTAAAAAGTTTATTTTTTCTAAAAAAGATTGGATTTCCTTTCCGTTCCTAGAAATATTTATTGTATCTATAGCTTCAAGCCTTTTGGGGTCGATTTTAATTCCATCTCTAGATACTATATGGCCCAAGAGTTTACCTTCCTGCATTGAAAAATGATTTTTCTTGGGATTCAGAGACAAATCGAATTTTCGACATTTCTCGAACGTCTGTTTGAGGTGGACCAAGTGCTTTGCATCAAATTTAGAAAACATGGTTAAATCATCAAGATAAATGATAACAAACTTATCTCTTTCGCCGATGAAGGTGATGTCCATTGCTTGTTGGAAAGTGGCTCCCACGTTCATCAGACTGAATGGCATTTTATCATACATGAAAGTACCCCATGGGGTAATGAACACGGTTTTTCCTTTATCGTCTTCATGGACTACAATTTGGTTATAAACTGAAAATCCATCAATCATAGACATTCTATTAGCTCCGACCACTTTCTCCAAAACATGATCCATTTTAGGTAGTGGATAATTATCTTTGAGGGATGATCTATTTAAGTTCCTGAAATCCACACAAAGTCTGATTTCACCATTTTTCTTCCTGACTGGGACTAAATTGGCTACCCACTTGGAATATCTGAGTGGAACAATGAGTTTTGTGTCTAAGATCTTCTTTACCTCCCTTTCTATCACAGGAAACAATATAGGATTTATTTGTTTGAGTTTCTGCCTAAAAGGTTTGATGCCCTTCTTTAAAAGGATCTTATGTTCAATGACAGTGGTATCATAAGTTCTCAATTTGTCATAAGACCAAGTGAAGAAATATTTGTATTGCTTGAGTAAATCGACGTATTTGATTTTCATTTTAGGCAGAATGTATTAAGATATCTTTACCAACTTAGGAGTTTCCTTGGTGTCTATATTACAATATTCAACCTCTTCAGGCTGAGGTTGAAAATTAGACTTTAGGGGAATATCGTCATGATCGAACAAAATTTCTAAAGGAATCAAAAATTTTGGGGTCTGGTTTTTTTTCAGTACCAACATGCAGTTATTGGTGATCTTATCTTGGAACTCCTGAGGATCTTCACCTTCCTGCATGACCCAAGCATGGTCATTCTAATTTTTCTGATCAATATGTGTTTCGGAAAATTCATTGACCATTTCTAAAAATTGTTTGATCTGCTCATCGTCTTCAAATACCTGCTAGTATTGAACATTATTTAGTATTGAAGGCTTGTGCTTCATTTCTATGTGATATTTCAACTTCAAAACCATAGGTGGCATGAAATTCACATCCGCTTTCGCT
This sequence comes from Picea mariana, assembly GCA_032191745.1. NCBI lineage: Eukaryota > Viridiplantae > Streptophyta > Pinopsida > Pinales > Pinaceae > Picea > Picea mariana. Next base: position 9,256 of record JASDQU010502697.1, on the reverse strand, counting down.
AGGGAGTCTGCTTGTTGATTTTCTGTCCTGGGAATATGATGAATATTGAATGATGAGAAAAAAAATTCTATCATATCCCAGGCGCAGTTTCTGTATGACCTTAACCTTGGATGCATGGCCTAATATTGCTACCTAATCTATTTTACAATCAATTCTGCATCACTGTAAACTATCAGATTTTCAATTTTCAACTTCCTGGCAACCTCTAATCCTAAAACAAGAGACTCGTATTCACATACATTATTAGTATAGTCAATGCCCCATTTCAATCTGTATGAGAAAGGAATAATAAATTCATCACTGGGTGACACAAACAACACCCCAACTGCTGCTCCTTCCCACGACAAAGAACCATCAATATACATCTTCCAAACTCCTACACTATTTGCATTTTTATTTGTTTTTTCTATTTTTTGGTTTTCTTTTTCTGTACAATTTTCTTCTGTACATTCATCTAAACTATCATCAATTGATAATATACAGTTCCCTTAATCTTGATAAATGACATATACCAGATAGTTATTTGGGTTTTGTGGGTCACTTACAGTATATGCCATTCTTGTCTCCTTGTACAGATGGGTGAACTGTCCGTCGAAGATCAGGATTGTGGCATAAGTCATATCTAGTTGCAGTTATCCTCTAAGTTTAGCACCCCAAGACTTGGACAAAAACATGCCATAATTTGTAGAAACATCAACAACAAATACATCCATGAGAATACTTTTCACAGGGATATGTGCAAAATTAACTACTAAATATTTAATCATACCAAGGCACATAACTTTTCTTGAATTGAAAGAATACAAATCTTGGTATGTTCTAGTAACCTCGAGGCCCAATTTTTCCATAATGGCTTTGGGAATTAAGTTGTGTGAGGCTCCAGAATCCAACATATAGTTATGTAGAAAGTGATCATGCATAGTCAACAGTGATATAAAAAGGAGCGACAAGATCTTTGGCATTTTCGATATGCGGACCAAACATTATAGTAGGATTATCATCTTCCAAATTAATAGTATCTGCATGACTTTCAACATCCGATAAATTTATCATCTTGGCGATTTGTTTTCTGTACATCGTGTTTTTTTCCATTTCAACCAGAGGTACCAGAATTTAATTTTATTGATTTTGCTTTCTAGATTGAAAATTCCAATAGTCTTTTTGGCTTCCCTGGATGGTATCTCTATGTCTCTTTTTTCTGTTCCATTGGTTTGTGTTTCTTTTTTTTTGGTCGTCTTCATCTTGGTATCTTGCATCTCAACTATCTTTGTTTTGGTTGTTAGATTTTCAGTGGAGGGTTGAGAGGTCTCATTCTTTTTACTTCTAGACAAAATTTTCTTCGGTGGATCAGTTGTGGAAATTTTATCTCTAGGCCTTAAATTATATTTTTGTTGAAGTTCGACCATTATAGAGTCGACGATTCCTTGATAATTGGAGTCTCCCATATTATTTAAAATTACCTCATTTCCAAACAGTGGTTCTTGATCTAAAGACCTTTCGTAATCCTATCTGGTCAAGTGGGCTTCTTGGTCATTATCATTAAGGTTTTTTATATCATCATCAAACCCCTCAAAGTCTTGTGCATCATCACTTTGCATAAAGTTTTCTATTTTAAAAGGAGCTTTGATTTTTTTATCCTCATTTTTTACTGGTCTCTGCTGGGTCTGTGGATTGGATTCCTTTTTAAGTCTCTCCTAGAAAAAGGATCAAGATTAGCCTAGTCTAATTCCATTCTAGAGATCTTGTTTGATAATTCTTTGATTATTTTTGCCATGTCGTCCATTTTGTCCTCAACGAACTTCCCAGACCCGGAAGTTCTAGCTTGCTCCCTGAAGTGCTTAGTGTATTTGTTTCTTGGTTCAACCTTCCCTCTCAATTTACCAGATGCCATCATGTTTGACTCAATTTCAATGGTGTCATATTTCATTCTGGTGAGATCGACAGATCTCCTTTCTCTCAAAAGCAGGGAAAAGTCTGGCTCGAAAGCTCCTGTGAAAGTTACTTTAGCTGCAGGCTGTGAAAGTTTAACTTCTGCTGGAATTTTGTAATAAAGTTTATTAAACCTTTAGGTGAACTCTAAGTCTGACTCTGAATTCTTTTTCCTCAAAGCCCCAAATTCTGTCAAGTAATAGAAGTGATATTTTTTCTCTCCCCACTACCTTAAGAAGGTGGTTTCTAGTGTGTCATAAGATGTTATAGATCCTACAGGAATCCCTCGAAACTAAAGTCTTACTTGGCCTTCAAAGGTTTGCACCAAAAGTCTCAATTAAACATCCTCATTCTCAATGCCGAGGATATCAACAAATTGGTCAAAAAAGTGTATGTGCTCTGTTGCCATTAAATCTCCCTCTCCTGTGAACTTTGGTGTGTAATTTTCAGGTAGGTCATGAAGGATAGGGGGAAGGACCAGAGGAGCATATATGGCAAAGATCCTGGGAGGGGGAGGTGGTGGCCCTTGGTTGCCTCCTTCTCCAACACCACCTCCTCCAACTGCATCCATTTGAATGTGAGGGGATGAACTTTGAGAGTTGAAAAGGGGGTTTTCGTATACTTGTAGTGGCCCTTAGACTACTTTAGAATGAGGAGAACAAAGTTCTGGAGACAGATCAGTAGGAGACAGAAAGTCTGAAAAAGGGGAAAAAGGGAAACGAGGACTGGGTTCTTCGGACTTACAGGATATATAGAGAGGAGAACCAATAGGAGATGAATTAGGATATGTGATATACTCCTCAGAGTTTCATGGAATAGAAACCTTTACTTCAGGGATCCATGAAATAAAAGCGGATACCGAAAGGGTTCCTTTACCTTTATTAGTAGAGGGGGGAGTCGAAACGGTCTCGGCTTTTATCTCAGGTAAAAGTGGTTCAGGGTTTATAACTTCAGTTTCAAGTTTATCAGTTGATGTATCTTCAAAGTGGATTTGTGCGTAACCTTCTTGTGAGGTTGATTGTTCAAGAGGAACCTTAACATTAGTTTTCACAAGTTTGGGTTGGTAAACCTTACTTGTGGATGCAACAACTTGCTTGGGGTATCCCCTTGGTCTCAAAATATTTTCAAGATTGGCTTCAAGAGTAGTCTGCTATTCGTTTGGGTTCTTCCAGGTGTTAACTCCTCAAATAAATCGGTGGATTTCATTTGATTTTTAGATGATAGGTTGGTTTCTAAATTTGATTTCTAAATTTTTATCAATAGGTTAGAAAGTCTATATTTCCAAAATAATCTCAAAAGACATGTTGATTTTGGTTCGGTCAAGAAATTGGCAAAATATCAGGTTTCGGTGGTTTAGGCGAGCCCCACTGTGCTCATTAACCACCGAAATTTTTCATTTTCGTTAGATAAGGGGTCGAAGAAGAAGACAAGCAACCGTCGAAAGTGTTTGAATGTGAAAAACGAAAGCTCGTGCTTTCGCATGAGCCAGATGTAAAAAATTAGCGCAATGATGAGAAATACAACCGCCGAAATCTTACCATGCGGGAGATGATGCACATTCATGGCCTTCGTTCGAAAGGTTCGAAGCACCGGTGTCTTATCCACTGCAGTGATCATTTCAAATCCATGTAGGGCAGTGATTGACAGGTATGATTGCACGGAGCTTCCCTCCATTTTAGTGTAAAGTACGCCAGTCATCATTAACAGGTCATTCCTTCATCTGAAAACTCAATGTGTTATAATGAATCCCGAAGATCGTTGAAGACAACCACCAGATCGCGATTTTATCAACAAATCATATTTTCAAAAGTCTGGATCCCGCGTTCTCTGCCGATTGTCGAAGTGTCTCCGAGCTCAGCAAGTATCCCGAGTCAAGGAAACCTGGTCGGGTAAGTAGGTAAGATCATAAACTGTTCTTTTTCAAAGTTTCAGAAATTAAATTGTTCCCCCCGAAAATCTAAAGTTTCGACACTCCTTAGCCAGATTGTCATATGAGAGTAGGTCAGTGTTCTGTTGAATTCATTAATCCTATGCTTTGTCACCCAATTTCACTGAGTTTTCATAAGTGGCATCGATTGTCTTCTTAGTTCTCAGAGCCATTGCCTCCCGAACACTTTGATTCCCACAGTATCAGGTACAGTCAGCATAGAGCCATGTCAAAAGCAAGTCCTGCTTTGAGATCCGAAGTAGATGGCATGTGGTATTTTGAAACTCATCCAGAGGTCACAGAGTGTTTTAAACAGGCTGGAGTTTTCACATACTGTGAAAAATTGACAACCTTTCACCAACAAGTGGCCGAAGCATTTGCCCTCTCCTATGATGGAAGGATTGCTAAAACAGGTAGGGAGGAGTTTATTATAGATGAAGCAGCTATTGCCGAATACACAGGGTTATCCAGAACGGGGGACTGTTGGTTTAAAACCTCCTCACCTTCAAATGTTGAATTCGGGTCGTATTTGTTACCAGTGCATAAATCTTTGAATTGGAAGAAGGATATTCCCATGTCCTATCTGAAGCCAAAGTGGCAGTTCCTGCTAAGGGCAATTTTGGTGTATATAACCTGTGAGGGGCGCTACAACAGGGTAATGTATTACCATTTTAAACTACTAAACCATTTCACAGGCAGAGAACGCATAAACATGCCTTACTTCTTCCATAAAACCCTGACTAAGATGGCAAGATAGGTGAAATCCCAGCCTGCTAAAGTTGCAAGCAGGCTATCACATCAGGGGCTGATTACCCTTCTTGTGAGAGAATCTCTACAGAGAAAACAAATTGAGTGGGGTTTCTTCTTGTTTTGGAATGAGTTTCAGACAGAAAGAACTCCAGAGATAAAAGCTAAGAAGGCTACAAGCAGAAAAGATCCTACTCCCAAGAGTAGTCACAAGAGGAGGAAAGGAATATCCATGCCCAGAGATTCTATAAAAACATCACCCAGCAAGAAGGGAGGAATCAAGAGGAAACTACAGTTTGAAGATAAAAACCCTGTCACAGGAAAAAACCTTCTCAATCTACCTTATAGTGACTCTGATTCAGAGGAGGGGATGGAAAAAACATAGGACAACTTGCAGATCAAACAGGATGCAAAATTGAAGATAAATCTACCTCCATTAAATCCTCCAGAGAACTACAGGCAACCAGAAGCAGAAGCCTCCTCAACCAGGCCTAAGAAAGGTAAGACAAAGAATATCAATAAGCTCCTAAGAGAGATTTATGAGATGGAAGTCCTGGAGAGGGTAATCAAAAAAGAAAACACAGAACTCACTGAGAGAAATGCTGAACTGTTCAAAGAGAATCAAACTCTTAGAGAAAAACATGATAAAATCAAAGATAGAAACAGAGATTTGATCAGAGAAAATATGAAACTCTACAGGTAGCTCAGGATTCTGAGGCTCAAGTTAAAGAAGTTTGAAGAACCTAAAGAAGAACAGACTAGATTGGATACTTTGGATAATTTAGCCACAACAATTATAGATGTACCAAAACTCCCTACACAGTCAACACAAGTTCGTAGGTCTGCACGAACCAGGACTGCAGCATCTAAGAAAGTTTGAGTATTAAAAGAGGGTTCAGGATAAACATTTTTGCAATTTTGGAACTTCTTCAAAGTTTAACTTTCGGTGGTTTAGGCGAGCCTACGATGTGCTCATTGACCACTGAAAAGAGGCGCTTTCGGTGGATAACTCACCCAGGAACTTTCTCAGGTAACCACCGAAAGCCCGTGTGTCCAGAATTGGACGAGTTTTTACATAGGTCAAGGATTTTTGAGATAGAAAGATTCAAGATCTTTTCCAATGAATGTATAATGAATTATCAGGTCCATCCCAACAACTATTTTTGACATATTATGAAGAAAGGAGTTATTTCAAAGGTTATGGACATTTTTAATTAAGACAGAAATCAGGGCACCTGGCCACATCAACAAATTCAACTTAGTCTCTATTTGAAAGTCATCATGTGGCCTTGGGAGGCTGTTCTACACTGCACCAACAATCAACAAAGAGAAATCTTGGATTGGCCTCATTTTGAGGAAGCATCCCACTTATTTTGCAACAAATTTTGACTTACTATTTTTAGCTGATTTGATCCATGTTTTGAGGATCTTAGAACTACTTTGTAATGCTATAAATATTAGAATAGAAGATGAACCAAGGGTTCAATATTGAGTTCTACATGCTGCTACTGTAATCAAGAGACCTATTCTTATTCTATGAAAAATGTCAGTTGTGTTGTCAGACTTCTCTTTTCTGTTCTCTGTTAGATTATGAGTGAATGTTCTTTATTGATGCTTATTCAATCTGCATGTGACTGTCATCTCACTAATTGATTGAATAAGTTGAAGATCATAAGTTATTTCTTTAGTTATTAAACCCATTGTGCTTGTTTTATATGAGTGTAATCTGGTTCAATAGCTATCTTCTTTACCATTTAATCAAACCTTGTCTGACTACATTGCTAGAAGGCCTTGTGAGATTTTATATTTCTAGACAGTCTTGAAAGCACAGTCCAGTCCCTAGATATTCATCTTGATCCAAAAACCACATCATTATTTGGAAAATATTCCCCAAAAAGAGTTAGTTACCAGGCATCTCCGACTTACAGCCTAGGAGAGTTTCCTGGAGTGATAACACTAGGTATTATTTCTACCGAATGCCATCTTATATATAGTGGAGTCGCCAAGTGAAAGATAAAGACTTAATACAATATTCAATCCTTGTTCACTATCAAAGAAAGAATATTACCTTGTCGTTTTTCCCAGGGAAAAATAACTTCGTATCTCCATCCCCGGCAACGACGCCAAAAAGATGTTGTTCCTAAGATTACACTTAAGGCTTAAAAGAGTAATGTCAAGGCATCATAAATATAAAGTTTATTTGAAATGTGCGTTTTCTCCCGTTAGTTATATAAGATTTAATTCCTCAAATGAAAATAATGACAGAACATGATAGAGGCCGTATTTTGTCATCTAAGTCGATTAATAAAATCAGATGGTGTGAAGGAAACTTACAAAATTGTTAAACAAAATAAGGCATTAATGTGAGATGAATCTTATCTTCTCTACAGTAGAAGAAAGTAAAGGATGCACTCTCAAAAGGATATAAGATCCAATTATCCAAGTAGCTCACAGGTCTTTCATTTACTGACAGTAAATAAAAAGGAAAAATGGTTTGCTTAATGAACAATTGATTTGATGTGATCACAGTAGTAGTAATACTAAATTGTAAACACCCACTTATCACAAAATGGCATAAAAGAAACTAGAAATATGGAATATGAAGGGAAAACATAACTCAAACTGCACAAATCTTGGAATCTATGTCTGCACTTGTATTTATTCTCACAAAAGGAGTTTTTCTCTCTATTACATTCAACAAGAAGCAACCCTTCTTGAGTCTTCAAACTATGTATTTATACAAAATGATTCTGACCTTAGCAGGTTGGAATTCTCATAATTCAAAAACATTAAATATTACAAATAAAAACTGAAACGTTTCATCTGCAAAGCTCTGTCTCTTTGCTTGCTGGCAGAGACGTTTCTTCTTCTCATACTTCAGCTCAAAAAACAACTAGTCTTTAATCATGACTTGCGTATCACTTGTTCCTAGACGTGCTAAATTTCCCTTGTTTGATGCACTGAACACATCTGCTCACTAACTGCACCACCAACCTGGAAGGCTCTGCTGTATCATTTGACTCGAAAGTGTATGGCCTCTTTTCTATATAAGGCAACCTATCTTCCATCATCTTGGCTTCTAGAGATAGAGACTGTAGTTGTAATCTAGGATTGACTATCCATTTATTTATCTAAATAAGGCCAACCTACTTCAATCGTAAAATTCCATCCCTGGCCTCTTCCATACTTGTCTTGAAATCAAATTGATTTTTAGCTATATCAATTTGTCTCAGGGTTTCAGGGATATTATCTCTTCCAATGCACAGTAACTCCTTGTCAAGAGCATAGAATGTTTCTTCACCTGCCTCACTAATCTTTTTCTTTCAGCTATATTGGCCTCCCAGGCCTTGAGTATTATATCCCCTTGGGTTTTTTCTGAGAGGGAAAATACGGTGACCCTGAAAACTTCCTCCTTTGATGCTGCTAGGACAACCTCCTGGAATGTGACTCTAGCTAAAGTAGCCTCCTTCTCCTTTATACACATATTTTTTAAAGAGAGTTCTGCTGATCAGTAGTGGTTTTGAATGCCTTCAATCTGAGTCAAAAGGCTTTGCTGGGATTATCCTAGCTTCTCATGTATCTCTAAAGCTTGGGCTCGGAAAGATGATATATCTATTGATGTGTTTTAGTTCAAGCTTACTTTCACCTGCAATTGTTTTACTAATTCTTCCCGTCAGACAACCAACCCTTTTCCTGCCTGTGAATTTTTCTGCATCTCCTCAAGGCTGATTTTAAGCTGTTGAATTTCTTGCCTGTCATGGGCTCTAATCTGCTCGAAGCCTTTATTAATTTCTCTCTCGACCCCTTGTTTCACAGTCTTTACTTGTTTTCGTAGCTGGTTCACCAACAGATCTTTCTGCTTCAACTTTTCCTTTAGGTTGCTAACTAAAAATTGGTTTGTTGTGGCAAAGGCTCCCAATGAATCTGCCACATCTGTAGTAAAATTTGTTTCTTCTTGAGCTTGTCCATCATACATTACCCTATGTCTCTTGATAGGAACACCCTCCCTCTGATGTACTTCTTTCCATACTACAACTTTTCTCTTCTTTCCATATTATCATTTGGGCGGGTCCAAAACATTAGGGAAAGAAGAGTTGTTCGATCAGTGGGGATAAAGGATCGACGATGAATCTTGTGTATTCTTTAAGGATAGAATATAATACAATTTATTATGGAAGTTCAATTCTAAGATAGAGTAAGGAGAAAGAGAATGAAGCTTCAAGCTTATAATTTTAAAAGTGTTCCAACAAAATCTATAAAAAAAATGTTAAAAATTACATTCCAATTTTGGTGTCTACATACCTCAAGCTGCTCAAGGGATATGAATTACCCTATTAAGAAAACATATAAATACTCTATTGCCAGTGGATACTATAGCATCTATATTATAGGGAAAACTAAATCCTACATCAAAGCACCCTAATTATTTCTGGAAAGGACTTTTCATTGAGATCTCTTATTGCATTTTTCCCTTCTTCATAAGCTATGAAGGCTGTAACCTCTTTCTTTCACTACATATTGGAACATGGAACTTGATTCAACCTTATTCTAGAGCATTGAAATACATACAACATTCATTGAAGTAACATTTAGATATTCCCCTTTTGTTTCTTCTATAGAGGCTGCTCTATATCCTGTCCTATTTTCTTTTTC
>JASDQU010502695.1:146608-164482 GCA_032191745.1 Picea mariana | reverse complement strand
TGTCCTGGGAAGCCCTTCTCACACAAGGGTCAAGCATGAGGTCGCATTGATATTGACAGAGTTACTCACCCTGCTTTGTTGATATCGGTGTAGAGATTGCACGTATTACGGGGGTCACTTGGAGGTAAACCCACAATGATGAGTGGAAGCCTCCCAAGTTGATTTTGGGCTAGATACCCTGCCCTTGCATGTGGATCGGACTGTCGACTGTCCCCCCAGGCTTTATTGTTGTCGGTGGTAACCTTAGTGGCCTATATTTTTAAGGTCTTACACAAGGTGACTATGAAGGGGCAAGTCTTCACGGTACCTAGAATCGATGTTGGCCAAACTCACTCGGGCTTCTTGGAGGGTATACCCATGATTATGTGTGGGAGCTTGCACCAGGGTGTAATTCCATTAAGTAGGTCGTCAGCATAACTTTTCCACCCTAGCCCAGCCCCTTCTCGTCTCGTTGTTGCGACGTTGGATTTCATCACCAACTAGTGACTTCGAAATTAGAAGGTTTTGTTTGCTTGGTATTGTTTTGTAGATTTTATTTACTAGCACGTGTTGTTTGTTCACCCAAGTTGACCATAGGACTTTCTTCATAAGTTTGTAACTTGTTCACAATAGATCCTCCACGTCGTTCACGTAGAATGCAGGGTTTATCTCTAGATCATCTGGACGGTTCTCAACCCCTGCCTACAATCTCACCTGAGCGCTCTCCTCAACAAAGTGAAGTCCAAGATGTTACCACTCCACAACTGGAAGTGGAAAGAACCGACTCTCTAGAACATTTCCAAATTACCAATACTCGAGAGGACTTTCGACTTCACCCTGATTCTGAGAGACAAATTATACGAGTGAATTCTTCTGGAGACTTAGTTGTTGTGTCTTATGGATCATCGATTGGACCCTTTCCAGGAATTGGGGGCCAAGATCCTTTTGGTCTATGGGTTTTTTTAGATGGGACCTTTTAGGTGTAGGATCAAGCGTTGAAATCATCGTCTCACCTATGTTCCCTGAAACCTCTAACCCAGACACATTACCGTTTACTATTGCCTTCTATTTTCCTGGTACGGATGCTCCGCGATCTGACCACATCTTGACCATCCCGATAGAAATGGTCCATTACATAGACACTATGAGTATTCACACCAGGATTACAGCGGCTAGTCAAGCCCCCATCGACACACCGCTCTCACCCAGTGTCACCCCAACACTTCCACCTGGATACCGTGCGTTGAATGCTTCCATTCCCACTCCTACGCAAACCCCATCCGAAACTTCTGGTGGTCCCTCTTCTTCTGGGCACTCTCCTCCCAGTTTCATTCCGACACTTCCTCAACCCCCTTTTGGAGGACCTTTCTTGTCCTCCAACGACAACTCTAATCCTAGTGGCACTATTCCATCATTCACACCAAATTACCAGATTCCTGTTGGTGGACAATTTCACCAAGGAGGTTTGATTCAACCCCCCCTTATAGGGCAAATTCCAATTGGAACACTACCCCCAATTGGGACACAACCCCTGATTGGAGGACATCCTCCACCGACCCCACCTTACGGACAAAACATACCTCTGTCCTTGGCCTAGTATTGGAATCATCTGATACAACATAATCCTCAATCGACTAAGGGGCAACAACTTCCAACTGCATCCGTTATACCCCCTAGTATAGGCCAACCATATCTAGGTATGTCCAATCCTATTTGGGGCTCGAATGCTCAAACTTATGTCCCTATTCAAGGATACAATCCCATGAGCTACTTTCCTCCATAACCACCACTGAATATGCTTGGGTCTTCACATTATATGCAAACTGCCTATGGTCCCACTGGTTTGCCGACATGACTCCCTCCCCAAAGCCACCAGTACCTGCATGTGAATAGACAATTACCCTTCTTGGCCACTTTGGATCTCCCGGACCTGTCAAGGATTTTGAATGATCTGATTCATCACTCTCCCCAATGGCCCGCTATACCAGCCAAACTACCATCTAACATCCCTAAATTCAATGGAAAAGCGGGAGAGGACCCAAACAATCATGTCATGACTTTTCACCTCTGGTGCTCATCCAACTCGTTGATGGATGACTCTATTCATTTACATCTTTTTCAAAGGACCCTCACGGGTTTTTCTGTGAAGTGGTAGATAGAATTACCATGAGGTTTCTTCAGCGACTTCAACACCCTAGCTATGGCCTTCCTCACCCACTACCAGTTACCGATCCATTATGAAACGGGGACCAAGATTTTGAGTTTTTTCAAACAAACTAAAGCCACTCATATATCCGATCATATTCATGAATGGCAAAGGAGACGACGTCTCATCAAACTCGAACTTCCCGATCAGTTGTTGGAAGAGTGGTTCACGAAATCATTTGTGAACGACATAGCATGTGACATCACCATGGGTGGAGTTGTCACAGAAGAACAGGCCATAAGTCGTGCTCAATATCTTGACCTCGTTTACTCACAAACGGGCACTCTTTACAACTTTCTCCCTGACACACCTCATCCTTCCACTTTCACCACTTCAACTACTCCAGCTACCTCTCATGCAGTTGACGGTGTGATTGGCACTTTTCATGCCCAACCACATTCTGTTTCAAGCACCAACCCCAAACCTGCTTCTTCTAATGTTCAAAATGCTCCGTCTCCTACCCCTCCCACCGGCAAGACTTCTGAGGTAAATGCAGTTCAATCTACCCTGACCATTAAAAATAAATCCAGAAAAGGAAAGGGTAAAAATAAGGAGGAAAAAAATACTTTACAAGCATAGAAAACCAAAACTCCGCCTGTTGACGATAGGGATAAGTGGAAACCTCGATACCCTTGTCTTATCTGTGGTGATGATCACTACAAAAAGGATTACCCACGATGCACCGAGGTCACTAAGTTCCTTCAAGGAGCCCCAAAACCACCTGCTCCAGCCATTTTGTCCCAACCCTTCCCATCCCAACAACAGACCCAATTGGTCATTCATGACCAACCCTCCCCTTCTACTAAATCCTATGTATTGATGTGTACTAGTGATTCAAAGAAGAACGACATTGCACTCACCACTTGAGCCAAAGATTATTCTCCCTCTAAGGAGAAGGTTGATGACCCACCCCCTTCATTGGTACAACCCTCTCCCGCGACTCCACCTACCAACGGTCCTCTTCATCTCAAATGACCGAGCCTTGACACAGTTCTTCGACCCCCCACAAAGGGCATCATTCAGAAATTAGCTTTCAATCCTCATGCTCATGCTGCCCAGAACTAGAGTATCGTTGAAGATCTGGCCCAAGCACCTTCTGCAATGTCCTCCCTCGAAGTCCTTCAAAGTTGTCCCACACAATGGAAGGCACTGTTGAAATCTATCGGTGGAATCGACCCAACAGACACAAATTTAATAATTTTTGACTTGGAAGATCACATTCCAAGGTTACCCCCTCAACTCGTGTTCCAAATCCAAGTGATTGTCTCTGACAAAAGCATTTTTCAAACCGTTATCGACGAAGGTGCCTCGACATGTGTCATGTCTCTTACCTGCTAGAAAGCCATTGGCTCTCCCACTTTGACTGAATCCCATAACACTCTTAAAGCCTTCAATGGCTTCAGTTTTAAGCCCTATGGTGTCATTCCTTCATTGCCAACTATGTTAGAAGTAAAAATGGTCCAAGTCGAAGTGGAAGTCTTTAACGCTCCTCTCGATTACAATCTTTTGCTTGGTCATAGCTGGATCGATTCCATGCGCACAATTGTGTCGACTCTTTTTCATGTTGTACATTTCCCACATCAAGGGAAGGTAGTCACCATCGACCAATTATCCTTCTTTAACTCGGATACCCGTACTGGCAACGTACCGTTCATCGCTAAAACCCCACCGGGTTATGAGAACGTTGGTGTAGGCCTTCTCAAAGACTCTTCGTTAATGGGTACTTTCCCCATTCCACTGCCTGATGTTCCACGCTCATTTGTTGCTTCGATCAACATGATCTCCACCTTGATTCACGGAACTCTTGCATCTCACGACCCATGGATGGTACTTGGCCCTGGAGATCATCTTCGTTACGGTGACGAAATGCCATTAAGTCTGGCCGAATCCACCTATCAGGCCATTCAATCGGCAACCCCTTCTACCCCTGCTCTTGGTGAGTTATCTCCAGATCCTTTCTGTGTCATTTTTCCCACAGACAAGATGATCATGTCTGTCATGGAAGACACCCCTTGGGACGATGGACATCATCGTTCCATCCTCTTCTTGGAGCAACATACCATCAAGAACTACCAACGGATATCAATCCCATTGACCGTTGTCGTCATCTCAACCGTTCCCGAGTCCACACATGATGTGTTTTCCGAAGGAAACTTAAGTAATATCTCACCCACTATTCCCCTCGACATATCCATCAAACCTGGAGTTGTCGAAAATGTGCATATCAGAGCTTCATGTTCCCCTGATGAAATCATTACCTACATGTTCCTTTTCAAAGAGTTTCATGACGTCTTTTTTTGGAGCTATGAAGAAATGTCGGGTATCGACCTCGACATTGTGATACATGAGATCAAGACATACCCCAATGCTAAACCCGTCCGGCAATGCCTTCGTCCAGTTCACCCACGTAAAGCGGCTGCTATCAAGCTTGAAGTCGAGAAACTTCTCAAAGTCGGCTTCATTTACCTGGTGGCCTTCTTTATTTAACGACTGCATAATCGTCGTCCAAAACTGCCATGCTTGCTAGACCTATAATCATAAGATACGGTCACATCCCGTTCCTCTTCACCCTGTGGTCTCCGTTGGTCCCTTTGAAAAATGGGGCATTGATTTCATGAAATGTCACCCCCACTCGTTCAGGGGGCATGGATACATTATTGTAGCCGTAGATTACTTTACAAAATGGGTCGAGGCGATGTAGACATTTGATAACACTGGAAAGACCGAAACATTATTCATTTTTAATCACATCATAGCTCGTTTTGGTGTTCCTCAGGCTATCATCACTGATCATGGTAGCCACTTTAGAAACTTCATGATGTCTAAACTCACTAAAAAGTTGGGTCTTTGCCATGAAAACTCAATGCCCTATTACCCACAAGCCAGCGGCCAAGTTGAAGCAATTAACAAAGTTCTCATAACTATGCTTCGACGAATGATAGGGATTCACAAAACAAGTTGGCACACGATGTTGTTTTCGGCATTGTGGGCTTACCGGACATCCGTCAAGTCTGCTACTGGGTTTACACCTTTCCGGTTAGTCTATGGTTTGGAAGCCATTCTCCTGATCAAATGCGATATACCCTCTTTAAACTATCAGTTGAACTCCTACCAAACACTTCTGCTGAGGAAGAACGTCTATTGTATCTTATGCGATTAGACAAAACTCGATGCGATGCTACCCTAGTCATAGAAGCTCAGAAAAAATGTGTCAAGGCCCAATACGACAAACATGTCAAACCTTGTGTTTTCTCCGAAGGAGATCTTGTTCTCCTCTATGAACAAGATCAAGATATGCTAGGAGATGGAAAATTTGAAGCCATGTGGCGAGGTCCTTATATCGTTAGATGAGTTTTGGAAAAAGGGGCTTCTGAGTTAGTAGATTACGATGGTATCCCTTTGAGTGAACCCAAAAATGGGTTGTACTTGAAGAAGTACTATGCATAAGATCACTGGTGCACGAGTACCTGTATTTTTATTGTATCATACTTCTTGTGTGTTACTGTAGTTTGCTTTTGTCGTTATCTGGTCTCTACCCTTATGTGACATTGTGTTTGATTTCCAGATGTCGGAGTCTTTGCTACCCTACATTGGCTTTACTGATGGCACTAGCCGTAGTACTCAGAACCTTGCTTCCGCTGCATGGGCAATTTACGCCCCTACAAACAAACTTGTCTCTTTACGAGGTGTGTGCCTTGGCCGTGCGACCAACAACATTGTAGAGTATAGTGTCGTTATCGAATTGTTGATTGATGCTATCTCACTCAGTATCCGTCACTTGGTTGTACGACTCGATTCGTAGCTTGTAGAACTACAGTTAAGTAATGTCTATACTATTCGAAGTCCTACTTTGTTACGGGTGTATTTGTGAATTCGCCTCTTCGAACGTTATTTTGATTATATTGAATATCAACATATTCCTAGACGTCTAAATACATTAACTGATGCATTAGCTAACTATGTATTAGACAGACATTTAGGTCATTTATAAGTCAATCACATCAATTTCCACACAACACAAGATAAACCGGTAGAAGCCGTATGTATATATAACGATCAAATTTTTTTTTTTACAAAATGTTCTGTTCGAGGACCAAAAATTTCAAAATCTGAAGCTCATAGCTTCTACAAAGTGACGTCATGGATGACATTCATGGTAACAAACGACTTCCCGGACAACCCTACGAAGTAGTTGGCCAATGGAATTTGACACTCCTACTGTGTGACGCTGATAATGTCGCAAAACCTCTCCAAGGGGCATGTCTGGAATGTCTGTTGTCAAACCCTCTAGGTTTTGTTCCACCACTTCATAATCTTCGATGTCCCATCGTGACACTGGAGCCACCTCTCCTCATCACTGAATAGGAGAAGTACCAGGTGGTCGGTAAGGCCCCATGTCTGTGTCATCAAAAAAGAATTTTGTAATTAGACCTTGGACGAACATAAAAGCATTTGCATATGATAAAATTCACAAAAACATTTAAAAAGAAAAAAAAATGTGTACTTATTACCAAGATCCCCCCATTGAGTGCCTTCGGGCAGGGCCAAGTCCGGATCTCCTCGGAAGTCCAACCCAACATAGGCATAATCATCGACCATCAACATCTGTGATCGCAACCAGTCGAAGAAGGCATCATTGTATTTGATAATTGGTCCATCTACGTGTCGGGCCATGAGCTGACACCACCTCAACATTCTTGGATCTGTTGGAGCTAGTAAACCCCACTCAACCTGAAGCCTCAACAAGGGAACCCTCTCAAGAAAGAATGACACCAACAAAGACTCGTACCCTAATTGCTTCAGGTTGCCTCGCCTGCATTTGGTCAACTACCTCTTCATGCTACGAAGCACTGTGTCTGCCCAGTTAAAAACCCAAGGCTTAGTACCCTCTATGGCATACTGAAAGTAGCTCTGGAAAGTCATGTGAGGAGCAGCGCTCCCAGCCATATGAGCAATGGTGAACAAAATAGTGTGCACTCCCCAAATGGCTACTTTCCCTTTGCTCCTCTCTACCTCGGGAACACAATGCAAATGACAGTACTCACTCATGGGCAGCCCACCACCTCTGCTACCAGTCAGGCTCGCGTGGTACCCACACCGTGATAGTCCTGTCAAGAAGTAAATGTACTCAATATCCAAGGACAATGTGTGGACCCCTACATGGAATACTTGCTGGTCAGGATCCCACATATGCACAAGGTACTCCAATAACCTGACTTGGGCCCTCATACCTGGGATACGAAAGAATTTCAGGAGACCACAGTCTCATAAAGCAGCAACGATGGCCAGATGATTCCTGAAAATGGCATCATCTTCTTCATGCTCTCTTTCACGCCATTCCAGAACCATGGTGATAGCCAAATACCTGCAGAAGAAGCATAAGAAAAAAGTTAGTAACTCTATTCAACACTTGGTATCTTTTTCAATGAGCAGAACTTTAAAAAAAAATTCCACTTTGTGGTTCTCGCAGATGCCCTTTAGGCACAGTGTGAGGTTCTTGTAGGTGCCTTTGGGGTCACCTGCAAGAATGAGGCATTCTTTTAGGTCCCGTGTGGCTGGCCTGCGAGAATGGCTGAGCGCAAATTTAACTCCCAAAACAAACTCAAAACTATGATTTTTGCCAATGAAAATGAAAAATTGAACCATGAAAAGATAGAGGACAAAGAGCTTACCTCACTTCCAGAGACGGTTTGTCGAATGGATGCTCGTAACTCCTGCAATCGAACACCGAAATTCAAGGGTAAAAGAGGGGTTTTGGACTAAAATATTGGTAAAGTTAAAATAACTATGGTAAAAAGAACTTTGACCCATTTATATTTACTTTTACCATTTGTTATTGGATTTTATAATTGTTTATTTATTAAAACCTAATGCCTAATACCCTTATGAGTGCAACTTTTGCAGACGTAATGACCTCGATGTTCATGCACAGGGATGCAGATATTTTTTTTTTCTTCTTCATCACATGTTTTGATTGTTTTTTATGGTTTTTGTACAAAACCTAGAGCTTGGTCTTCATTCATTCTCACGCTCAAAAATACATGAAAATGCGATCGAGAAAAATTTTATGAATTTTTCGGGCTCAACAAGGTTATACGAAAAAGGAACCCCCCTAGAGTCCTCTTTAAGCTCTTTTCAGACTCTCTAAACATGAAAAGATTGCCGAGAGACCTTGCTATTTTCATGCTCATTAAATTATTTGAAGAAAGCATCTGTTGGGTGATAATTTATCTCTTTTTCGATCTCATCAGACTATTTTACAAAAAAGGAACTGAGAGAGTTCTCTTTTAAGTGTTTTTCTAGACTCTATAATCATGAAAAACCTTTGAGTTTTCTATCTTTGGACTCGTTAAACAAACATCGACAGACCCGTAATGGGACCGAACCACTCCTTCCTAGGGTTCATTAATCATACTCCGAAGGACTCATCCGAAGGATGAGTTTATATCAACAAGCATATGCTATCCTCCTCAAGCTTGCGTAAAAATAAAGAGGTACTCGCCAGAAATGGTGGGGAAAAATTTGAGAAAAAGGGATGTGTTCTCGTATTCATATTAATTGGCAGTAAGTGTCGCTCTTGAACATGACACCCCCCTATTCATTATTTGAATCCGGTTTGGGAAATCCATTTGTCTTTCATTTGATTTTCTACAAGGTCATACCTTGCGTCGTCTCTGAGTCAATGTTGCCAAATCATTGGTCGTGTCATTCATATGTTCAAGAGAAGTTCATTTGAAACCTCTATTGAGTCGGCCATCTGCAGTTGTCCATTCTCTCAGTGTTGGCCTTCCCTATGTCCAGTCCAACTTACATCATACTCTGTTTCACCTTCAAAATCTGTTACTCATTTCATGTCATTGATGAGGGATACATCAAGGCCCTCCTGTGACGAGTTTTGTTCCATCGACTCCAGCTCATTATTCGGAAACAAGACTTAGAAATTCTTTGGTACCTTGGAGCTTGCATGCCTCAATGACAAGTTTCCTCGCTTTTGACAGTGGGTTTACATCATTGGCCCCTGATCAAAAGATTCTGTCGGATGTTCGACCTCAACTCATTCATTCAAATTTAGTGGATTGTACTGGTGTACCTTGGGAGTCATTGACATTAATGGTGGTTTCCCTCGCACTTGTTAACGGTTTCATCAATGACCAGTAATCAAGTGGTTTCTACCATGTTCAACTTCAACACATGTAATCACATGGTTAGATTCGTACTTTCAGACGATGGGATTGAAGACCCTGGATCTCATCTCTTTTGTCCAGGTTGCGATGGAATATGTATAATTTGCGACACATAGATCCACTTTGTATGTCTCGTGGCTATGTCATCTCAATTTGAATTTTCTTGCATAGATCCATAGTGTATTCCTGGTGGCTATGTGATGTTTTGACGGCATGGATCCATAGTGTATGATTGGTGGCCATGACCTATGCTTATAATGTTGTCCATCCGTGATCTGAGTATGGGAATGCCTACCTCAGAACTAGTATGATGTTCTGCAGATGCTTGGTTGTTCGCAGGTTTCCGATTAGGTGTGCTCCTCGTTTTCGACATACACACGCAGTTTACAAAGTATTTCGGCTGTCACTGATTCCGACCTCATACTTTGGGGGGCATTCTGTTACCCATGATTTTGGTCATCTTGATGGTGTACTCAGGATCCCAACAAGAACATTCTCCTGAGAAAAGTGACATTCATCTCTTCCTAGAAAATATATTTTGAAGAGAGTTCGCAGGTTGCTTATAGCCTAGGGTGTGAGAATGGCCCATTCTCGCAGGCTGCCTTCAACTAGGGTGTGAACTTCTCACACTGTTCTATATATCTAGGGTGCGAACTTGTTCTTAAGCTTGGAAAAAGATGAAGTCTTGATGGTTCTAGAAGGGAATCTTCTAGAGAATNAGTAACCATCTCATCCTCTCCTATATATTGATGGGATTCTCATGGAAAAGGTTAAGCAAGATTAATTGGAGAATTGGTGAAGGAATTGTGTGAAGAGCCTAGCTTGAACAGGAGCTTGGAGACTCTAGCAAGTCTATCAAGAGGATTTGGATCTTCTTCATGCAAGGATCAAGCAAGTGCGTGTGTTGGAACCAAGAGTCATCGAAAGGAATCTTGCGACATCAAGGCGATCAGGTTGTATCTTCTACTTTCGATTAATATGATACAGGGGCATGTCCTTTTCCCATAAAGTCATTCTTACTTTATTGTGTAATTCCTTGATCATACACATAAGTTGACGATTGCATATATTTTTCTATCTTCACTTTGGTTTGTTTGTGTTGTCTTGGTCTTGACCTCACGAGAGCACCGGAGCAAAGCGGGAGAAACAGAGACCCTAGGAAGTAGTACAAAGGTATGTCACTTGTTCCTCTTTACTAGCTAATTCAATGGTCACAACTTAGGGAAAGAGTCATGTCCTGTCCTGTTTTGTTCTAGATCCAGATGGATCTAGGGAGATCTGTTAGTGTCTGCACCTACTAATTAGTCCTATAACACCATCATCCAACCCATTGGTTGGGCAGATGCTATTTTACGGAACAACATCATTTTATGCTTAATTAATAACATGCATTTAAAACAGGTTAAACACATTTAAACTTAGAGTCAGCACAAAATTACTGCTGACATAAATAATCCATGGAATTAACATTAATTCATATGCACAGCATAAGACATGATAAATATAAATACACAGACATGCAAAAAATAATTAAAACATCGTCTGGTACTTATCTTTGAAATGGTGGTAATTCCACCAACCACGTGCAGTCCTTCCAAAAACCTCCCAGCCTTAGACCACGCTGCTCATCAAGCTCAGCAGTGGGTCACCCCCGAGCTAAGACTAAGCTCCACCCCAAGGTAAGGAATCCTAGGCTAGGCTGAGGTTACAGGGAAAACAACACAGAATGACTGGAAGGATTCTTCACAGGATGCCATCTTATGCCCACTACTCCTGGACTCTCATTCCCCACATGCTTGTTCCGCCTGGGAGTATACACCTTCACAAGCACACTCCATCGGTGCTACACATCCCTCTCTGGGTCTCGGCAACAAGCCGGATCAGGAAGTATCAGAGCCTGTAGCTAGTGTTGGACACTCTCTAGAAGAAACCACTTCCTAGCAAACGCTCTCACCTAGAGAGAGTTGTTCACAGACCTTCCTCTTCCAATAAAAATCACCTCCCTCACCTAGAGAGAGGTTACACACAGGTTAAGCATGAAATCACACTGGCCAGTAAGCCACGCACAGTCCAACACTGCGTGGCCACAACAGCCAACTGGGAAAATAGACACGGGCTTCCCAAATAGGCTCAACAATCATGAAATAGACTCACGGTTTTGGTTTTGGGATTGCACAAGGTGTACAGAGATCCCACACACAGGCTCAAACTATTCAGGCAAGGAATGTACCAGCTTCCTTAGGAATCAACATAGACCTTTTCCTTGGTTTCAGAATTGCACGAGGGTATCTTGCAGAGGTCAGACGGGACTCACGTTCAGACAGTTGATGGTGGAATGGAGGAGGAACCCCCATCACAACTTAATTCAATAGTTTTTAACTGCATGCACTTGAGTCAAAACTTTTCACCCACGAAACTGCATGCGCTCCATCAGCATGTGTTCCTCCCCATTTAGAAGTCACTTGTCATTCCAAAAGAACTTAGGATAAAACATATACTTCACATGGTCTTTTCGGAATAATATTTAAATATTATTCCCAAGGAATTAAGCCCCTAGGCTCAACACTTAGCCCCTATTCCCACCTTCCAGCCCCTAATCCCTTGCCCACTCTATGGAATCTTAGTCACCCATCACTCATTCATCGTGGTCGGTCTGCACGTAGCGATGTTTATATTTTTATTAATGTTCTGCATGATTACATATACAAAAGCAGGCTCTTGGCCTTCAACACTTAGGCTCTCTGGCCTAACAATCACATAATCCCACCAACTTATATAAACTTGGCTCACCAGCCTATAAAACATAATTACAATTCATTTCAGAAACATGATTTACAACAGGGCTCGGCCTTGGGGACATTACAGATGGGGAAGTTATGGAAGGACCGGTTAATGGTCATTGGTTGAAATTGTACAGGGATGGTCGTGCTTCTACTCACTAATCTGAACTCTGTAGAATATGTACCATATAACTTGTATTATAGTGTATCATAGAAATAAAATGGAAAATAAGAAAAAGAAATAAAAATAAAAATTGTTCAAAGTAAGAGACAAAAGGTGGGAAGGAATCATAGAAGTATTGTATAAACAGTTAGTCCAGAGAACGTCGCAGTGACGAAGTAAATTGTAATTCCCCTGGCCATCGACCCCTGTTGGGTAATGCTACCCAAATACCTTGTCTTCTACAACTAGCTCTGATACCAATTTGTAACGTCCCTCGCCATCAATAGGCTGGGCAAAGCCACTGTGGAACATATATATATATATATATATATATATAACATGCATTTCTAATGAATTTAAAACAAATAACATAGAGTTACTTCTACCATACAGACTCAAATGGAATTTACAGTAATTCCTACATGCAATGGAACACATGATAAGATTTGAAGAATCATAGACATGCATAACATACATAATTAAGCACATAAATGATACTTATATTTTAACTGGAGTAAAACCACCAACTGCATCCAGACCTTCCACAAACCTCCCAGCCTTAGACCACACTGCTCATCACTCTCAGCAATAGGTCACCCCCGAGATGGGAATAAACTACATCGGGAAAGGGATTCCTAGGTTATGCAAGGTCAATAGGAAAGTCACATAGTTTAAGACAAAGGATTCTCTCACGGGATCCACTTACGCCAACTGCTCATAGACTCTCATTCCCCACATGCATGTCTCACCCTAGGAGTATACACCTTCATTGTCACATAGTCCATCGGGTGCTCCACCTCCCTTACCTTGGGCTTTGGCAATAGGCCAGACCGAAATTCTCAGAGCTCTATAGTAGCTATGGGACTCCCTCCAAGAGAGCTCACCTCCTCAGCACACTCTCTCACCTGGAGAGAGTTGCTCACAGGCCTTAAAAACCTGCTTCTTCAATCCACAACCACCTCTCTCACCTAGAGAGAGAGTTGCTCATAGGCCTAACAACCTGCTTCTTCAACCACGGGCTTGACAACCCAACTCTTCAAACCACAATAGCTAAGTCGGGTAAGGCAAGGGACGGATCAGTAAATTACAGAGGTGAAAAATGGTCACAGGTTTAGCAATTGCAGAAATGGCTGGCTGCAGGCTTGCTTAATGCATGAGTGAACTTGTGAGGAGAGACGAGAAGATTGGTCTAGCATAGCCCAAAATAATGAAAGTGTGAGCCAAACTCTTGGCGTGAACCCCCCCTATGTGAGTGAGATTTCCCCCTGTGCGTGTGTGAGTGCCTGAGTGAGTGAGAAGATGTGTGAGAGTGTCTGCATCCCCCCTCACAACAACAAGAATTCCCCCTTAAGTTTGCATGTGCCTGAGCCGACACCTTTCGCTCATGAAGCACGCTCCTTTCCATCTGGAAGTCATTCACTCTTCCCAAAGGAACTTAGGATAAAAACATATCCTTCTAATCAACTTTTGGAATAATAATAAATTATTATTCCCTTGGACTTAAGCCCTTAGGCTTAGCCCCTCTTTCCAACCTCTCAGCCCCCTCTCCCTTTTGCACCCAGTGGAGATTAGTCCCCCATACTCTTCCTTCGTGTTTGATCTACACGCAATGATGTTTTTATATTAATAATATGAATATTTACATGTACAAAACAAGTTCATGGCCTTTAACACCTAGGCTCTCCGACCTACTAACACATAAGCCTACCATCTTATAATTTCTCAGCTCACCAGCCTACAAAACATTATTACAATTCATAATACAACTGGGGCTCGTCCTTGGGGTATTACAATCCCCTCCCCTTATTTTTTCACTGTCCTCAGTGCAACTTATTTACACAACATCACCAAGATTTTCAAAATCTTCAAAAAGATGCAGGTATTCTTCCCGCATATCATCCTCATGCTCCCATGTCACTTCCTCAAGACCGTACTAGGTCCACTGGACCTTTACAAACCCTATGGCTCGATTCCGAAGATGTTTTCTCTTTCGGTCCAATATGTGCACCGGATTCACTTTCAAGACGCCTTCTTGCTCCACCTGAACCACATTCCAATCAATAACATGATTAGCATCAGGCATATATTTCTTAAGCAATGAAACATGAAACACATTATGTACAGTCATGGATGTAGGCAATGCAAGCATATATGTAACTGGTCCAATCCTTTCTAGGATTTCAAATGGCCCACAATATCTGGCTTCCAACTTGGAACAGTTTCCCATCTTCAGGGAACTTCTGTTGGCTTTCACTTTCAAGAAAACATGATCACCCACTTTAAACTCTCTGCGGGTTCAGTTCTTATCAACATAACTTTTCTGCCTATCTTGGGCAGCCTTCAAATTATGCTTAATCTTCATCATTTGATCTTCCATTTCTTTGAGCATCTCTAGCCCAACCACTGCCCTATCATTTGGGTTATCCCAACTTATTGGTGTGTTACACTTTCTGCCATAAAGTGCATCAAACAGGCTCATCACCAATGATGCTTGATACCCATTGTTGTAGGCAAATTCTACCAAGTGTAGGTAGTCTTCCCATTTAGATGGTTTTTCCATCACATACATCCTTAGAATATCTTATATCACTTGGTTCACCCTCTCTGTCTACCCATCAGACTCGGGATGATAAGCAGCGTTGAAGTTCATATTTGTTCTGAGTCCTTTGAATAACCCCTTCCAAAATTTTGAGGTAAATTTTGGGTCTCTATCAGACACAATTGTCTTGGGAATACCATGCAATCATGCTACTTCCCTCATATAGATATCAGCAACATTAGATTCCTTGTGAGTGGTATTTAATGAAATAAAATGGGCATCTTTCGTAAGCTTGTCTACCACCACCATGATGGAATCATGTTTCTTGTCGGTTCTGGGAAATCCTATGATGAAGTCCATTGTCACCACTTCCCACTTCCACTCAAGAATGGGCAATGGTTGTAGAAACCCTGTTGGGTGTGTATGTTCAGCCTTGACCTTTTGACACTCCATACATCTGGTGATGTATTATGAAATTTACTTCTTCATACCTAGCCAAAAGTAATGGTTTTTTATTGTTTCCACAGTTTTCTGATATCCAGAGTGCCCAACATAAGGCACATTATGGATTTCCTTCAAGATCATTATTCTCAACTCTTGGGAATTAGGTACATAAATTCTATTTTTGTACAATAGTGTTCCATCAGCTTCCAATTTATAATTTTTCACTTTATGTAGCATCTCACTTTGTTGTGGCTTTTCTACCAATTCCATGTACTGCAAATATGCATTTGAAGCTCCCGAAATTTTTCCTTTAATATCAGTTTGATACATGCTAATGGGCGTGGCATGTAGTTCATGCACTCTTCTGCTGAGTGCATCATCCACTTTGTTCTCCTTTCCTTTGATATGCTTGATATCAAAGTCACACTCACAAAGGAATTCCAACCATCTACTCTACCTAGAATTCAAGGTTGGCTGATCAAACAAATACTTCAGACCATACCTTGTTCTCAAGGCGGTATTGTTGATATCTTCATCCTTTATCCTTACTTGATGGTACCTGTTGAGAAAAAGATATGAATTAATCTTACTCAAGCATTTTCAGATTCTGCTTGGCTAAAGAAAAATAGACGGGAATATCACCCTACATTTATAGCCATCTAAATTAATATCCTAACTCACAAGTATTGATTACAAGTGCTTAGGATGGTTTTTATAAATAAAAGCTTGATGAAAAATTCATTATTTATGTGGTTTTATGAACATAACAGATGCTGAAATAAATATAGAGACAGAATTAAAGACACCAAGTCGATAATCAAGACAGATGAGACATAAAGATCAAATCCTTTATTTCATTCCAATTAATCAAAGAGTCATTCTCTTTACAAAATTTCATGAATAAGTTTTGGACTGAAGTCAAACTTAGACATCCCTGTAGAAACATACAAAAGGACCTCTGTCAAAAAATAAAAAACTGGACTCTAAAAGTTGGATCAGCTTGCCACAGATTGCTTCCCACTCGACTCTGCACAATAGCCTTTGTCAGTCATGAAAACTAATTCACAAACAGAAAATTATACACAGACTATGAAATATAGATCAACACCTCTGAAAAACAAGTGTTTGAATGATGTAATTCAACCCTGAATCTTGTTGTCTACAATAAGACCCTGTTATCATAAAAAAGAATTAGGCTTGTGATAAATTAAGGAATGAATGAAAACTGAACTATCTCAACACAAACTCAAAGATCAAACCTTAATATGCTTCTCCTTCTATTCTCCATGAATAAAATATGTTTTGTGCAGGTGTAATATGTAATATATCATGGCACAATTAGCATAGAAACAACAGTTCACATAAGCACTCATGACATGGAATTGAGAATTTAGAGTAAATAAACCCACACATAGCATAAATTATCCATCACTCATTTGTTGCAAATAGAACCAACATTTGAACCTCAATCACGCTCAAACCTATAAGCAATGTCAAACAACAGCATAAACATCAAATAAGAACCAGATCTGATCCTCCAAACTACAAGGGGATCCCACCTACTAGTATTATATATATCGTTAGCTTATAATAATAGGCTTTTAGCAATACTTTGCAGGAAAAATCCTTGTTGCGATTTTTATCGTCAACAATCTGGTGACTCCACAGGGAAATTTGTTTTTAATGGATTTAGAACTCAGAAATCATGGTTTCGTAAACAAAGAATAGAAGGTCGAGAAGATATAACCTGGAAGATTATGCAACAGGGGGAAGTGAGCAGATTTAATGGAAGAATGACCGGGAATTTGGGAATAACTCATGAAAAATGTTAAGTATGAGGGGTTTTATCACTGTGTGCATAATCGTTTAACCAAAATCTTCTCTTTTAAATTCTCAAATGGATGAAAAAATGGAAAGCAGAAGCGGGAGATAACCAGTTTCTTTAAAAGACAACAGTGAAAGGAGATAGTGAATTCAAGTGCTTTCAGGGGGACATCGTAACAACTATGTAAGCTTGATTGCTATTGCCTAGAAATATCTTGCAAGAGTGTCAGTGTGGAAAAACTGATCCAACAACTTGACCAAAATTAACTACAAGATGAGAAAGCAATAAAAACCATAACAGAATTAAAATTGCAAAATTTAAAACAACAAAAAATTAAATGACATAAATGTAAAAGAAGTAGGAAATTGTTGAAGACAGAAATAAGAAATCAAACTACTGTAAGCGGAAATGAAAAATAGTGGAAATATGAAAGGAGAGCTAGACTATTAATATACAGAAAAACCAAACAGCGTTAGAACTTTTCAATTTGGTCCCACGTAATGTTTCAAGTGAGAACCGTTAGTGTTGTAGGGAAACAATTTCTCTTGTAAATCCTTTAGAATGTAAGAGTTAGTATCCAAGACAAAAGCAATTTTGAAAGAACCCAGAAATAACACTTGAAACTCTGAGGTAATTAACATCCCTTTAACGTATATAATTAGATCATCAATATAGATATGAATACTGATCAATTCATCAAGAGTTATTTGTATAGGTCCTTTAAAAGTGGTATTTGTGTCAGGTAAGCCAGAAA
>JASDQU010502695.1:132503-144160 GCA_032191745.1 Picea mariana | reverse complement strand
AGAACCCAGAAATAACACTTGAAACTCTGAGGTAATTAACATCCCTTTAACGTATATAATTAGATCATCAATATAGATATGAATACTGATCAATTCATCAAGAGTTATTTGTATAGGTCCTTTAAAAGTGGTATTTGTGTCAGGTAAGCCAGAAATCATATGTTCATAAGTCACGGTACCCCAATTAGTGATAAAGGTGGTTTTGCAAGCATCTACCCCTTTTACCTTGATTTTATTGTAAATGGAAAAAACATCAAGTAAGGGCATCATCAGTGACCCTGCGAATCGCTACAAAATCATTTATATATTAGGGAGAGGAAAAACAAATTTCATAATATCCCACTTAACTATGTGAAAATCAACACGAAATATGACATGCTCATTGGCTTTCCAGACAGGAACCAAATATGAAACCCATTCAGAATATTTGGCTGGAAAGATGATATCATCCTTCAATATTTTTTCCAATCCTTTTTGAATAGTTTCTTCTGATGCAGGGTTGATAGGTCTTTGTTTTTGCCTAACTGGTTTTATGCCTTCCTTGATGGGGATGACATGTTGTATAAGACCAGGATCAAAACCATGAATATCCTCATAAGACCAAGCAAAAACATCTTGAAATTCACCAAGTAGCTTGGCAAACTTCATTTTCTCTTCATCTGAACATTTGGCACCTATTTTAACATCCTTTTGAGCTTCGGGTGTCCCAATGTTAAGGAGATGGTTTCACCCACCTTCCCTTTTGACTCATCTTCTTTATGTTTCTATTTACTTCCTACATCACTCAATGAAAACAAACTCTCTATAGGATTCAAGTCCTTAGGAATCTTGTTATATTGCATGGATATAATTTCCTTGGGCTTAAAAGGTTCATTTTGAATGAAAGCACAAATGCTCTCATCGTTGGAGAAGACCTGCCAAGATTCTATATTGTCGGGGATATGTGGACGATATAGATATTGAAAGGTACAATCAGTTCTGTGTGGAAGAATGTTATGATTAGGAGAGGCTGCAAAAATAGCTAACAGATCAGCCATTGATTTTAACTCCCTCTTAACATGAGTGATGTTGAAAGATAAGAGGTTTGAGATAAGTTCCCAAACAATTTGGGTGTATAGTTTTAGCAACTTGTTGCTAGGGGAGTAAATCTTATGTACAAGATTCACAACAAGCTCAGAGTCCCCAAAAAATGAAAGGTGACCACAACAAAGATTATAGGCATTCTCAAAGCCTAATAATAAAGCTTCAAATTCAGTGACATTGTTCATGCAAGCAAACTCCATTCTATAAGAAAATTTATGGATTTTTCCTATAGGAGAAATCAAGACAATGCTAGCTCCATTTCCTTCATTTGAGAATGAGCCATCAAAGTGCATGTGCAACATACCATCATCCAAATCAATTTGTTCCAAGGGAATGTTATCCTCCTCAAAAAATATGGAATACAGTCCTAGTTCCTCTTCGTTGTAGTTTACATTAGGTTGTGGGACACTCTCTATGTAAGGTGAAATCCTTCCCTCTCTAAGGAATATAATGTTTTTACCATTCTGAGGAATGGATAAATGTGTCCCATCGAGTGAGAGGTATCCACCTGTTAAATCTTTCCAATCTATTCCCAAGATGATTGAGTAATTTCTTACTGGTATATCGATTACCTGAATACTAAGGGTTGTCCTTATTTCAGGATGTGCACATAGAACTAAGGTCACATATTTAATCTTACCTATGGTCGTTTGTTGTAGACTATTATAGGAGAGCATGCTTCTGGATTTTTCATTTGTACAAGACAAGCCTAGATCTTCCATAATAATCTTTGACACCACACTTGGGCTTGAACCGCCATCAATGAGGAAACAGTGGGTGATCTTATCCATAATATTTACAAAATATAAAAAGGGATATTTTTTACAGGGTATCTAAAGTTATGCACACCTACTTTATTTACAGACGAATCCTCTTCATTTACATATTCAGAGAGGTTTCCTACAACAGAATCATTTCCTTCCATGAATTGTTTCAGATGCCTCTGTTGTCCAGGGATGAAAACCATGTCCAAAAGGGTGGCATCTGCTTTGATGTTGGCCAACTGATTTAGAATATTGTATTTGGAAGAGGGGAGAGGTGGAGTTGTTTCTTGACTGTCAAGAACCTTATGAACCTGAACCATAGCAGCTGGTGAAGATGAGCTTAGGCTAGAACAATTACGGGGAGGATCATATTTTCCTTTGTGAGCGTAGGATTTGTTCCTAGTATTAATGATCATGACATCTTTTGGCTCTACAAAATCTAGGACAATGATGGTAGTTTCTGGTCTTTTACCAAAGACATTATCTCTAGAACTCTTCCTTACCTCACATGTGGCTTTCTCATGGTGTTCCTCACAAAAATTACACCAAATTCAGAGCAAGATAGCTTTAGACTAAAAATTATTTCCAATTGGATTCCTAAAGGGGGGTGCGGAAGAGGATGAAGCTCTAGGGGTGAGAGGGGAGACAATTCCTTTTCTCTCATATGCTATCATATGATTATTCATATATTGTACTAGTTGTAGGAGGGCGAACATGTCTGTCTGTTTATTCTCCCTGGGGAAGACCTGTTCTTTCAAGTTGTTCTTCATACTCTAAACAAGTATGCAGAGCATAACCAATATTATCAATGGATTTTTCCTCAAGCCTATGACGATAGGGGGAAGGTAATGCATTTTAGTAATTCATGAAATCAGATTGCTTCTGAGGTCGAATAAGTTCATGAATTTAATTATATAACTTAGTGAAACACAAGTGGAAGGACTTGATGGTCTCACCATCCTTATAGGCGATGTTATTGTATTCCCGTAACTTATCAGCTGGGATTTTATATTTCCCATAAGTGGATCTGAACCAATAGATTAACTCCTCCCAAGTAGAAAGAATCTCAGGAGGAAGGTCAAAGAAATCAGTTACAGCCTTTCCTTCCAAGAAATTGATGAATAAGTGCATGCAAGTATCATTGTCATTGGCCCCTATGTTGTGAAAAGCATTAGAAAATACCACCAGGTGTTCATTTGTAGTGACAGTGTTATTTCCATAAAACCTAGGGAGATACTCTTTGAATTTAGGAAGTGTACAAGTAGCATGTGCTAGGTTAAGAGGAGAGGACACATGCCGCGGTGTGGTTGTGGCATCTTCTTCAAACTAAAAAAGTCCATACTTTTTAATGACTTTGGTGGGATTTGTGGTATATTGGATAGGGATATGGTGGCTATATAAGCTACCAATCACTGACGAAGATGAAGACTAAGAGGAGAAATCACTTCCAGTGCCACCATAGCCACCACTAGATTCCATATTGTGGATGATAGGTGAGGGATAAAAAGATGAACTAGATGAATCAAACAAATTTATCCTTAGATAACTTTGTTGGGTTGACAACACAACGTACCTTCTTCCTAATTCAACAATATGATTAATTTCAGGTGATAAGACTTTTCTTCTTCTAGAAACACGAGAGTCTAAGGACATGAAAGTAAGGCCAAACCTGAAGGAACAAGAAGGTTAATGTTGATTTCTAAGTTGTCTACGTCTAGCTTCCCAATGTTCTTGGGAACTAATATCTTGTTCAATTGCTGTCCATGAATGATTAAGCCCAGCACGAGTATTGGCAGTGTCAAAAATGGTGTTGAACAAATTCAAAGAAATTTTGGTCTAATCTTGAATACCGGGCTCAATATTGGTTGCCTAACAATAGGCACAGTCATTAAAAGTAAAACAATCAAAGAATCAATATCAAAAAATATATGTATTCAATGCAAATCAAGCATAAAAATTAACCAGAGAGATATTGAAGATCTCCCTAGTATGGTCGCCAAATAAATGTTGAGGAAAAGATATGAATTAATTTTGCTCAAGCATTTAAAGATTCTTCTTGGCTAAAGAAAAATAGATGGGAATATCACCCTACGTTTATAACCATCAAAATTAATATCCTAACGCACAAGTATTGATTACAAGTGCTTAGGCTGGCTTTTATAAATAAAATCTTGCTGAAAAATTCATTATTTATGTGTTTTTATGAACATAACAGACGTTGAAATAAATATAGAGACAGAAGTAAAGAAACCAAGTCGATAATCAAGATATATGAGACATAAATCAATCCTTTATGTCATTCCAATTCATTAAAGAGTCATTCTCTTTACAAAATTTTCGTGAAGAATTTTTGGACCAAAGTCAAACTTAGGCATCCCCGATGAAACATACAAAAGGACCTCTGACAGAAAATAAAAAACTGAACTCTAAAAGATGGATCAACTTGCTACAAATTGTTGCCCACTCGACTCTGCACAATAGCCTTTGTCAGTCATGAAAACTAATTCACAAAAAGACAAGTCTACATAGACTATCAAAGATAGATTGACACCTATTAAAAACAAGTGTCTGAATGATGTAATTCAGCCCCGAATCTTGTTGTCTACAATAAGACCCTGCTATCATAAAAAAGAATTAGGCTTGTGATAAATTAAGGAATGAATGAAAACTGAACTATCTCAACACAAAATCAAAGAGAAAACCTTAGTATGCTTCTCCTTCTATTCTCCATGACTAACATATGTTTTGTGCATGTGTAATATGTAATATATCATGGCGCAATTAGCATAGAAGCAACAGTTCACATAAGCACTTGTGACATGGAATTGAGAATTTAGAGTAAAGAAACCCACACATAGCATGAATTATCCTTCACTCATTTGTTGCAAATAGAAACAACATTTGAACCTAAATCATGCTCAAACATGTAAGCAATGTCAAATAGTAGCATAAAAATCAAATAAGAACCAAATCTTATCCTCCAAACTACAAGGGGGTCCCACCTACTAGTATTATATATATCGTTAGCTTATAATAATAGGCATTTAGTAATACTTTGTGGGAAAAATCCTCGTTGTGATTTTTATCGTCAACAATACCCTGACTTGAGATCTATTTTTGAAAATATCTTGGCATCCTTCAACTGATCAAAGAGATCATCGATCCTTGGCAAAGGATACGTTTTCTTAATAGTCACTTTTTTCAACTGCCTGAAATCGATGCACAATCTCAATGTCCCATCTTTATTTTTCATGAACAAGACCGGGGCACCCCAAGGTGACACACTCGGGCATATATAACCCTTCTTCAGAAGTTCTTCACACTGCAATTGTAGTTCTTTCAGCTCTGGTGTACTCATTCTATAAGGATATTTTGACACCAGAGCTGCTCCAGGCATCAGGTTTATAGAGAAATCAATATCTCTCTTCGGGGGTAGTTCAGGTACCTCTTGGAATGCATCTTCAAAATATTTTAATATTTCATGGCCTTCAATATTTGACACCTTATCCTTAGGTTATTATTCCATATGAGCTGCAAATATTTGGCATCCCCTCCTATAACCCTTCTTCAGCTGCATTACTGAGATTTCTCTGATAGTAACTTTCCTTGGGATTCCCTGTACTTTCCTTGGGTTTCCTTCCTTATCTAGGAAAGTGAATGCCTTGTTACGATAGTCTAAGATGGTGAGGTCTTGTTCCAACCAATCCATCCCAATTAGACAGTAATAGGAACCTGAAGGTAAGATGTTCAATTCATCCCTTATTCTCAATCCATTCATGTCCACTAGACAGGACTTAACCAACTCAACAACCTTTCTCTTGGCTCCTGAAGCCAGCTGCACTAACCAAGATTTTCCATGCTTTCTTCTTGGAAAATTCAAACTTTCCACCATTCTAGGATCTATATAATTATGACTAGTTCCCGAATCAATTAAAATAGTAGTGGTTTGGTTGTTGATCATACCTTCAAATTCAATCATGTGTGATTGAAACTCGACTTGTTTGTTGTCCAAGGCTGCATATATCCTTGGTACACTCTTGCCCATGTTCTCCACTATTTCTTCCTGTTGAACATTGTGGATAGCTCTCACCTTGTCATTTTTGTGGGGGCAATCTTTGTACCTATGATTTCCTTTACAACCCCAACATTCCATAGGTGGTTGTCTTGTCATTTGCCCACCTATTTCAGCCTTCCTAGGCTCTCTAAAACATGGTTGTCCTTGAGGAATGTTTCTCAAAAAGGATGGTTTAGTTCCCTTCTTCCTCTATTCCACATTGAATTTCTTCTTGTCTTCCCAAGCCTTCCGGAAAGTAGGATTTTCTCCTTGCTACTCATATAAGAATTTTTCTCTCCTTATAGTTTCTTCCATAGTTTTAGAATCATCATACTAGATCTTTTCATCGATGGAAGATGGCAGTCCAGTCAGATACCTTTGAATTTTGGCAGTCTCATATTTGATGAAAGGAACGTACTTCAACAATTCCAAAAACCTTTGTTCATATTCATCAATGGTCATGCTACCCAGCTTGAGTTCAAAGAAATCTTTCATCTTTTTGTCATTGTATATCTTAGTCATGTGTTGGCCCTTGACCAAGTTTTGAGGATCATTGGTCATGTTTGACCTACTTTTGGGACTTCGATAGGCTGTCAAAGATGGAGCGCAAGTTGAAGAAGAGATCATGGGATCTTGGCCCCTTTTTAGGGATTTTTGGGTTTTGGGCTTATGTAACGGGAATGGGGATGTCAGCCCATGGGTTTACCCATGTTTAGGCCCATTTTGTAATGTATAAATAGATAGCTAGGTGATGTAATAAGAGACCAGTGTGCTAAGTGCTAGAGTTCAATCTATGTGATCAAAGGAGGGACAAGTATGTGATGCTAAGTGCCAAGTGTTAATTGCTAGGTGAAAGTGGTAATTGATATTGTTTTGTGCATATTGTGTGAGACTTGCAGAGCTAAGTGCAAGTGATTGTAAGAGACTGTGGAAAGCTTTGTGGTGTAACTCAGGGAAGGAGGATTTAGAAAAGTGAGCAGATCTATTGTCCTCTGTGGAGTAAGATATCATGGCTTTGTGCATGTAGAAGATTGACAGGAAGAAATAAAGAAGAAGAGTTGGTGGACATAGCCCCAGGGTGGGGGTGAACCACATATATACTACGTTGTGGTTTCTATGTGCTTTATGGTTGCTCTCTTGTCTATGTGATTGAATGCTTAGTTCACTGATGTATGCTTAGAAGGATCTAATATGGTAGCTTAGTGTTGAATAATGTGAATAAATGCTAGATATGATTTGTGCTGGTATGATGAGTACTTGAATCTATTGGATTTGTATAAATACTGTGTTGATCTGTTTTTAGGGTTTAGATGTGTTGTAAACTAAGGTTGAATATTAATGAACTGTAACTGCTAAGTGTTTTTTTAAGGTGTTGTAATCACAGATATGTGTCCTAGCTAAGGTTGTTGACATAGGAGTCTCAACCACCTCTGCCTCTACCTCGGGTGAGAATTCATCTGCTTCGTAGGTGTTTTTGAAAGGGCCGATAGTTAGGGTTTTTTTGGTGCATTGTTGTAGCATTGAACCCTGGGTCTTCCCCTGTGCCAACAAATGGTTATGTTGCCAGGACCTGAAACTATGATTGTTGGGAACTGAAGGAAAGAAATAAATCTTTGTGCATAGATCTGTTTCCTTAGTGCATAGTATTCTACTTGACCTGTAAATATCTGTGCTAAGAAGAGAAGTCATATCGGAAGAAACGAGGTAAGATATTGAAGCTTTGTGCTCTGATAAAGGTAAGAATAGTGAAAATTTTTAGATCTGGAAGCTTTCTGCTCTACTAAAAGTAAGATTAGTGGAATTTTTTGTTTCAAGAGTATGGACGTAGGTATGTTTGATAAATGTTATCCTATTCTGGAGACTAGGGAACAACTAGAAGAGAGAAGGTTTGATATGAGTAGATCTGATAGAAATAATGAAAGATATCTTATTCCTATGCATAGAAAGAATGTTTGGACTAACAAATGGATGCAAGGTCCTAGAAAGAATTTTTTGCGGGTTAGCTACTATGATCCTAGTGTGCAGTACAGGAAAGGCTGGGGATCATTTAAGAAAAAAAGAGAATTAACCCTTTGTTACATTTGAAGAAGATCGGGACATCTTGCTAAGGAATTCCCTGGAATAAGACCTAGTTGTCTTTGTTGTAAAGCTATGGACCATGAAGTTTTAGATTTCCCTAGAATGATTGCTAAGCTTGACAGAATGAATATGAGATAAGAAAACCTTGAGGAAGGTCACAAAACTAAGACCATGGAAGAACCTCAGACAGAATCAGAGACTGTACTACTGCAAATGAAACAAGTCCTAAATGATCACAGAGATATCAACTTATCAGAGATATTCAAAGAAAAAGAATGCATAGAAGAAAGAATAGGAGACTTCAACATAGACTGTGTTCTGGATGAGGAAACATAGGTAAATATCATGACAAAAATAACTTGGGAAGCTTTAGGAAATATTGATATGACTTTTTCATTGGGAGGAATAGGATTATTTAGGGGAAGGTTGATAACCCTATGTGGAAGACTCACCCAGGTATCTATGAGCACTCATGGAGATTCGAAAGAGGAATATTTTGAGGTTTTTAGATTCATTGAGAACAACACTCCATTTACTATGTTATTAGGAAAAACCTGGATCGAGAAAGCTCAGACCAAAAGAAAACAAGAGTAGGCCCTAGAATAGAAAAAGAAGGAATTAAAATATTTCATGACTAGGAGGATAGCACACTTGATTGCAAAACAGGAAGACATATCGAAGCTACTTAGAACCAAAAAATTGGATCATGAAGATGAAAGAACACAAGAATATTCACAGACGAGTAGAGCACCTACCCCAGATAGAGAAGTAGTACTACTCTCTAATCCCATGAAAGAATCTCAACAACGCGAAGCTTCTATGCCAAAAGAAGACAAGAAACAGAATGGAAATAGGAATACTGAGATGAAGATCACCGGGAAGAAGGCTAGAAAACTCAATAAGAAGAGAGAAAATATTGAAAAGTTACTGAAGGGCCCAGAGGGAACTTCACGGAAGGAAGATTTACAAAATTGGAACTTCATCAGGATATCATAACAGTGCCCCATGGAACTTCGCCATGGCAAAGTGATATGACCGTTGGAAGCATTATAACCATTGGACCGATGTTCCAAAATGGTTAGAACAACAGTTATGACCAGAAAGCTTTCCATCAGACCATTGGGACCGCGCCGCAATGGATAGAACTGCTTTGATGGAAAACTTCTTATCCATTGGAGGGTTCTGTTAAATTGTGTCTACTTAGTCCATCGATTGTTGCACTGACAACACTTTTGAGAATTGTACCAGAGCTAACAAGAGAACCCATTGTTACCGCATTGTTCTTAGTAATTTCGATATTGATTCTATTGCTTTGCAAACTCATCCATCCACCTGAGTTTTCTGATCGAGAGTGTGCATGTCAGATGAGCTCAACACTATGGAGAAGTCAGTCGAGTAAATTTTAATTGATTTGATTGCCTAGAGAGTGATGTCCACAAGAGTTCAAGATTCATCGATGCGAGGAGTGCAAGCCTCTTCGTAAACTACTCGCGGATCCAGACCATCTCGACTGGCAACAGAGAAGAGAACCAAGAACAAATATGATGTAGCAAACGTGAAGTTAATCCCGACCATCTTACCCGACTACACCCTACCTCTGGTCGGCACGGTGAGTCATGGTAGCGTCCCGAGGGACTTTGATTACACCATGCTTACTGCGTACCTTCTGAAGGGGATACATGAAGTCTGAATGTAGAAAGATAAGATCATGACGTTGAATTTCAATGACTTCAACCTAGGTGACTGCAAGAATTACAACATGCTTTCTCCTTACAAGTATCTAACCAGGACGAAGGGGAAGAACTTGAAAATAATCCCCCAGCCATGGACTATGAACCACATGCATTCCACCCTCTTGAATGTGATGAAGATCCCACACTTTGGAAGGCACCAAGAGGTTAACGCGTGTGTTAATATCCTGCTCTCATGTTACCATGGCGTCTACCTATGGCTAGATAGACGCATCACAATCGATATTACATTGATCCATAGGATCACCGAATTGAGCATGAAAGGACCTGACCCGCAAGACTTCTATCCAGGGAAGGCTTCTGACTGTACCCTAGCACAGATAATTAAGGACACTTACGACGATGTAGAAAAGGGAACGCAAGTCTACAAGGTAGCTTCAATCTAGAATGGTGCAATACACCTGGCCTGCCAGCTGATCGCAGGAAAGCTAGTGAGGAAGAACTGACCTACACAAGTCACATGATTCGTTGTTGACCTAGCTAGGAAATGTGTAGAAGGACTCCAGATGAACTGGGTGAATTACTTGGTCAACCGGCTGGAATTAGACTGTTGCAAAGCTCAGGATCAGGGCTATGAGTTCCACTTTAGCTGGCTCCTGATCCTCATCGCATTTACTGCTTGGGAAATGTCGGAAGGTGCGACCTTCCTAGACATTGAGCCATTCGATCCACTCATTGTGAAGTTCACCATGCTCTGGTACTTAAGCGATATGGGAAAATAGTGGCAGTCAAATGTGGTTTTTCATACCTATTATCTCCAACTGAAGAGGTTTATCGAAGTTGTCCCTCGCATGACGTCGAACACCCTACATCGGTTCCAACCCCTCATGAAGTTCCACATAGATTGGCACTTCATTTATATCACCACATGCGCAGATGAGCACAAAGAAGATCTTCAATCGTACTACAAGATCACAGAGGAGGACCTTTAAGAGATCACTAATGACTAGTCTGTAGAATGCCTCATCCTCGCAGACCCTGCAGAAATGTCAGAACCTGAAATAATTAGTAGCCCTGAGACCACTCATGAAGTAAAGGATCTTCCTAGACATAGCAGAACAAAGAAGACTGAACAAGTCCAAAACTTGAGCAGCGCATCGGAAGGAACTGCTTTAGTATCACCTGGACAAGGGGGTGATGACGAAGTAGAAGAGACAAATGGCAAAGAGGACTAGTAGAAGCAAGGTGAAGTAACACCATCTAGGGACCCTGTTGATGAGGTTGATCCCTTAAAGAAAAGGAAGGTTTCTCCCATGAAACCCACTTCCCGAAAGAAATATAGAGCTAGCTTGACTAAGATGCAAACTGTGCTCACCGTAGATGACTTTGACTTTATCATCGCCAATGTAGCAGATGCTTCACAGGACATATTACAGAAACATGAATCCAAGCAAGAGGAGATGTATGATAAAATCGAGGTTGAACTCAGAGGGGTACAGCAAGCCCTTCAATCCATCCACGCAGTATCCACTGAGCCCCCACCATCAGAAGCACCTGAGTTGGGAGATGAGCCTACCCAACTCCGCAGACTAGCTGATGCGACCAAAACTCACCTTCATCGCACACAGGAAGAAATCGAATAGGCCACAGAGGCCCTAAAGCAAGTAAAAAAAGTAGTCATAGAGAAACGCTCAGTTGCACAGTAAGAGAAGGTTTCCCTCCAAGATAAGTTTGAATAGGAGAAAGCACAGATCCAACAAGAGAAAGAGCAGTTGCTCACAAAGAAGGTGGGAGTAAAAGAAGCAGTCAACAGAGAACTTTGCTCTGTGACAGGCTTAGAGAAAAAGGAGGAAGACCTAGTGGAACATTAAATAGAGTAGCTTGCAGAAGCTATCCAACATATTCAACAGAGAATCGCAAACCTTAAGCTACGAACAGTGCCAAGTACCCTATAGAATGTGCGAGATCAAAGAGAAGACACTACTC
>JASDQU010502695.1:121576-132453 GCA_032191745.1 Picea mariana | reverse complement strand
TTGAATAATGTGAATAAATGCTAGATATGATTTGTGTTGGTATGATGAGTACTTGAATCTATTGGATTTGTATAAATACTGCATTGATCTGTTGTTAGGGTTTAGTTGTGTTGTAAACTAAGGCTGAATATTAACAAACTGTAACTGCTAAGTGCTTTTTTAAGGTGTTGTAATCACAGATATGTGTCCTAGCTAAGGTTGTTGACATAGGAGTCTTGCAACCACCCCTACCTCTACCTCGGGTGAGACTTCATCTGCTTTGCAGGTGTTTCTGAAAGGGCCGGTAGTTAGGGTTTTGTTGGTGCATTGTTGTAGTGTTGAACCCTGGGTCTGCCCCTATGCCAACAAATGGTTATGTTTCCCGGACCTGAAACTATGATTGTTGGGAACTGAAGGAAAGAAATAAATCTTTGTGCGTAGATTTGTTGCCTTAGTGCGCAGTATTCTACTTGACCTGTAAAGATCTGTGCTAAGAGAATTCATATCGGAAGAAAAGAGGTAAGATCTTGAAGCTTTGTGCTCTGATAAAGGTAAGAATAGTGAAAAGTTTTAGATCTGGAAGCTTTGTGCTCTATTGAAAGTAAGATTAGTGGAATTTTTTGTTTCAAGAGTATGGACGTAGGTATGTTTGATAAATGTTATCCTAGTCTAGAGACTAGGGCACAACTAGAAGAGAGAAGGTTTGATATGAGTAGATCTGATAGAAATAATGAAAGATATCTTATTCATATGCATAGAAAGAATGTTTGGACTAACAAATGGATGCAGGGTCCTAGAAAGAATTTTTTGCAGGTTAGCTACTATGATCCTAGTGCACAGTATAGGAAAGGTTGGGGATCATTTAATAAAAAAGAGATTAACCCTTTGTTACATTTGAAGAAGATTGGGACATCTTGCTAAGGAATTCCCTGGAATAAGACCTAGTTGTCTTTGTTGTAAAGCTATGGACAATGAAGTTTTATATTTCCCTAGAATGATTGCTAAGCTTGAAAAAATGAATATGAGATAAGAAAACCTTGAGGAAGGTCACAAAACTAAGACCATGGCAGAACCTCAGACAGAATCAGAGACTGTACCACTGCAAATGAAACAAGTCCTAAATGATCACAAAGATATCAAATTATAAGAGATATTCAAAGAAAAAGAATGCATAGAAGAAAGAATAGGAGACTTCAACATAGACTGTGTTCTGGATGAGGAAACATAGGTAAATATCATGACAAAAATAACTTGGGAAGCTTTAGGAAATCCTGATATGACTTTTTCATTGGGAGGAATAGGATTATTCAGGGGAAGGTTGATAACCCTATGTGGAAGACTCACCCAGGTATCTATGAGCATTCATGGAGATTCGACAGAGGAAGATTTTGAGGTTGTTAGATTCATTGAGAACAACACTCCATTTACTATGTTATTAGGAAAAACCTGGATCGAGAAATCTCAAACCAAAAGAAAGCAAGAGTAGGCCCTAGAACAGAAAAAGAAGGAATTAAAATATTTCATGACTAGGAGGATAGCACACTTGATTGCAGAACAGAAGGACAGATCGAATCTTCTAGAACCAAAAACTTGGATCATGAAGATGAAAGAACACAAGAATATTCACAGATGAGTAGAGCACCTACCCCAGATAGAGAAGTAGTATTACTCTCTAATCCTATGAAAGAATATCAACAACGCGAAGCTTCTATGCCAAAAGAAGACAAGAATCATAATGGAAATAGGAATACCGAGATGAAGATCACCGGGAAGAAGGCTAGAAAACTCAGTAAGAAGAGAGAAAATATCAAAAAGTTACCGAAGGGCCCAAAGGGAACTTCGAGGAAGGAAGATTTACAAAATTGGAACTTCGTCAGGATATCAGAACAGTGCCCCATGGAACTTCGCCATGGCAAAGTGATATGACCGTTGGAAGCATTATAACCATTGGACCGATGTTCCAAAATGGTTAGAACAACAGTTATGACCAAAAAACTTGCCATCAGACCATTGGGACCGTGCCGCAATGGATAGAAGTGCTTTGATGGAAAACTTTCTATCTGTTGGAGGGATCCATTACATTGTGTTTACTTAGTCTGTTGACTGTTGCACCAACAACACTTTTGAGAATTGTATCAAAGCTAACAAGAGAACCCATTGTTACCGCACTGTTCTTAGTAATATCGATACTGATTCTATTGCTTTGCAAACTCATCCATCCACTTGATTTTTTCGATCGAGAGCATGCATGTCGGACAAGCTCAGCACTGTGGAGAAGTCAATCGAGTAAATTTTAATTTATTTGATGGCCTAGAGAGTGATGTCCACACGAGTTCAAGCTTCATCGACGCGAGGAGTGCAAGCCTATTCGTAAACTACTCACAGATCTAGACCATCTCGACTGGAAGCAGAGAAGAGAACCAAGAACAAATATGATGTAGCAAACGTGAAGTTAATCATGACCATCTTACCCGACTACATCCTACCTCTGGTCAGCATGGTGAGTCGTGATAGTGTCCGGAGGGACTTTGATTACACCATGCTTACTGCATACCTTCCGAAGGGGATACATGTAGTTTGAAAACAGCAAGATAAGATCACGACATTGAAGTTCAATGACTTCAACCTAGGTGACCGCAAGAATTACGACATGCTTTCTCCTTACAAGTATCTGACCAGAACGAAGGGGAAGAAATCGAAAATAATCCCCCAGCCATGGACTATGAACCTCGTGCATTCCACCCTCTTGAATGTGATGAAGATCCCACACTTTGGAAGGCACCAGGAGGTTAACGCATGTGTTAATATCCTGCTCTCATGTTACCATGGCGGCTACCTATGGCAAGATAGACGCATCACATTCGATCTTACGTTGATCCATAGGATCACCGGATTGAGCATGCAAGGACCTGACTCGCAAGACTTCTACCCAGGGAAGGCTTCTGACTGTGCCCTAGCACAGATAATTAAGGACACTTACGACGATGTAGAAAAGGGAACACAAGTCTACAAGGTAGCTTCCATCTAGAATGGTGCAGTGCACCTCGCCTGCCAGCTGATCACATGAAAGCTAGTGAGGAAGAACTAACCTACACAAGTCACATGATTCGTTGTTGACCTAGCCAGGAAATGTGTAGAAGGACTCCATATGAACTGGGTGAATTACTTGGTCAATTGGCTGGAATTAGACTGTCACGAAGCTCAGGATCAGGGCTATGAGTTCCACTTTAGCTGGCTCCTGATCCTCATCACATTTACTGCTTGGGAAATGTCGAAAGGTGCGACCTTCCTGGACATTGAGCCATTCGTCCTCTCATTGCAAAGTTTGCCACGCTCTGGTACTCGAGTGATATGGGAAAAAAGTGGCAGTCGAA
The DNA here is from genome assembly GCA_032191745.1 of Picea mariana. Lineage (NCBI taxonomy): Eukaryota > Viridiplantae > Streptophyta > Pinopsida > Pinales > Pinaceae > Picea > Picea mariana. The sequence goes on along the minus strand of JASDQU010502695.1, from coordinate 129,100 downwards.
CGTGGTATTTCATACCTATTATCTCCAACTGAAGAGGTTTATCGAAGCTGTCCCTCACATGACGTCGAACACCCTACATCAGTTCCAACCCCTCATGAAGTTCCATGCAGATTGGCACTTCATTTATATCACCACACGCGCAGATGAGCACAAAGAAGAGCTTCAATCGTACTACAAGATCACAGAGGAGGACCTTTAAGAGATCACTAATGACTAGTTTGTAGAATGCCTCATCCTTGCAGACCCCGTAGAAATGTCAGACCCTAAAATAATTAGCAGCCTTGAGACCACTCATGAAGTAAAGGATCGTCTTGGACCTAGCAGAACGAAGAAGATTGAACAGGTCCAAAACTTGAGTAGCACATTGGAAGGAACTACTTTAGTATCACCTGGACAAGGGGGTGATGACGAAGTAGAAGAGACAAATGGCAAAGAGGACCAGCAGAAGCAAGGTGAAGTAAAACTGTCTAGGGACCCTACTGATGAGGTTGATCCCTTAAAGAAAAGGAAGGTTTCTCCCACGAAACCCACTTCCCGAAAGAAATATAGAGCCAGCTTGACTAAGATGCAGACTGTTCTCACCATAAATGACTTTGACTTTATCATCGCCAATGTAGCAGATGCTTCACAGGACATATTATAGAAACATGAAGCCAAGAAAGAGGATATGTATGATAAAATTGAGGTTGAACTTAGAGGGGTACAACAAGCCCTTCAATCCAGCCACGCAGTATCCACTGCGCCCCCCACCATCAGAAGAACTTGAGTTGGGAGATGAGCTTGCCCAACTCCACAGACTAGCTGATGTGACCAAAGCTCACCTTCATCGCACACAAGAAGAAATTGAACAGGCCACAGAGGCCCTAAAGCAAGTAAAAAAAGTAGTCATAGAGAAATGCTTAGTTGCACAGTAAGAGAAGGTTTCCCTCCAAGATAAGTTTGAATAGGAGAAAGTGCAGATCCAACAAGAGAAAGAGAAGTTGCTCGCAGAGCGAGTGGGAGTAAAAGAAGTAGTCAGTAGAGAACTTTGCTCTGTGACAGGCTTAGAGCAAAAGGAGGAAGACCAAGTGGAACATCAAATAGAGTAGCTTGCAGAAGCTATCCAACATCTTCAACAGAGAATCACAGACCTTGAGCTACGAATAGTGCTAAGTACCCTATAGGACGTGTGAGATCAAAGAAAAGCCACTGCCTGGAGCACAGTTGAGAGGATCAAAGCATTCTCTCTAGAATGCAAATAGATAAGTGCTCACATCACATAGAGTTATGAGTGACTCATTGAAGATACTGAGCTAAAGGTACTAGATTCACAGCTCCAGGAGGAAAAGAAGAAATCAGAAATAGTACAGGCACAGTTGAATCTCCTGTCAGCAGTTGAAAGGATGAAGCGATCCCAAGAACAACACATTTCTCAACAGGAGGTCCACACCATTCGTAGCAAAGTCATGGAAGTGACTCAAAGGCTCCAACTAGTCTAGAACGAAGCTTGCCAACTGTTTGAGGAGAATGAAGGCCGAGGCGCAGAGTTGGAACAAGTATTTGTTGCAGTCAAACAATGTTTAGAGGGACCTGTCAATGAAGCAGTCATCCAAGGGTTTTGCCGAGCAGGAGACCTTAGCACAGAAACAAGTCGAAGCAGCTCAATCCAAGCTCGAAGATTTTGAAGCACGGCTACCCAGACCAGAGTGACTCGTGATGAGTCACATGTGAGTGTTGGGGGCATGTTGTCCCTTGACCAAGTTTTGAGGATCCTTGTTCATGTTTGACCTACTTTTGGGACTTCGATAGGCTGTCGAAGATGGAGTGCAAGTCAAAGAAGAGATCACAGGATCTCGGTCCCTTTTTAGGGATTTCTGAGTTTTGGGATTATGTAACGGGAATGGGGATGTTTTCCCATGGGTTTACCCATGTTTAAGCCCATTTTGTAATGTATAAATAGATATATAGGTGATGTAAGAAGAGACTAGTGTGCTAAGTGCTAGAGTTTGATCTATGTGATTGAAGGATGGACATGTATGTGATGCTAAGTGCTAAGTGTTAATTTCTAGGTGCAAGTGGTAATTGTAATTTCTTTGTGCATACTATGTGAGACTTGCAGAGCTAAGTGCAAGTGATTGTAAGAGCCTGTGGAAGGCTTTGTGTTGTAACTCAGGGAAGGAGGATCTAGCGAAGTGCGCAGATCTCCTGTCCTCTGCAGAGTAAGATATCATGTCTCTGTGCATGTAGAATATTGACAGAAAGAAATAAAGAAGAAGAGTTGGTGGACATAGCCCCAGGGTGGGGGCGAACCACGTATATCTTGGGTTGTGGTTTATATGTGATTTATGGTTTCTCTCTTGTCTATGTGATTGAATTCTTAGTGCCGTGATGTATGCTTAGAAGGATCTAATATGGTATCTTAGTGCTAAATAATGTGAATAAATTCTAGATATGATCTGTGTTGGTATGTTGAGTACTTGAATCTATTGGATCTGTATAAATACTGCGTCGATCTGTTGTTAGGGTTTAGTTGCGCTGTAAAATAAGGTTGAATATTAACAAACTGTAACTGCTACGTTCTTTGTTAAGGTTTTGTAATCACAGATCTGTGTCCCATCTAAGTTTACAGACACTCAAGTCCTGCAACCACCCCTACCTCTACCTCAAGTGAGACTTCATGTGCTTTGCAGGTGTTTCCGAAAGGGCCGGTAGCTAGGGTTTTTTTGGTGCGTTGTTGCAGCATTGAACCCTGGGTCTAACCCTGTGCCAACATCAAGTATTTATTTTTGAAATACTTCTTGAATTCATTCCAAGTAACATTTTACTCTTTAATGTGTTGCAACTGCACAAATTGATCCCACTACATGGATGCCTTTCCTTTCAGTTAATACATTGCAATTATTCCTTCTGCATGAGAGGAATCATTCTTCAATTGGAAATATTTCCTCATGCCAAGAAGCCATGTCTCAACATATTCCTCCTTCTTGTGCTCTCCATCAAACGTAGGAGGCTTAATCTTATTCATTTCTCCCTTCATTTCATCCACTCCAGATCTCCTATTCTTTCTGGTAAGAGATGGCCTTGAACTATTGTGTGCCCTCCTCTTGGAGTGACCTTGGGAGTGATGATGGTGTCTTCCAACACTACTTTATTTCCTCTTCTCATTAGGGGACCTGTCACTTCCTTCTTTATTGGATTCACTCTCCTTATCCAATTTCCTTTCTATCATTTCTAGGCTCCACATCAACTTTATGTTGAATTCTCCCCATTGATTCATGGATTTCATGAGATTTATGTTATTTTCTCGATGAGTCTGGACATATTTCTGCAATATTTCAATAATTTTGATCATGTTTCCTTCTTTATCTATCTCTTCTCCTGTCACATACCCACTACGGAATAATAATGTTTTCGCTTTTCCTCAAGGGATAGAATCCCTGAATTCCTATGGGGGCCTAGTGCATACTAGCTCTTCCCTTGTCCACCTCCATGTGATCATTGGTTATGACCACAGGCCGAGCCAAGAGGCACTTTTTGCATTTCGTGACTCAACGATGCAAGAGAGTCAAGTCTTTCGACTCTTCAAACCCTGAAATGTCAAAATGCCGAACCCTGAAAGGGATGGAGAGTGACAAGCTCCTCGCTTGGGTCACCCTGTTCCGTGACCATGTGCTTAATAGACAAAGCACTTACCATCTTTTTGTGATTCGGGGAATCACGATGCAATTTCTCTTCCTCTCCCTTTCAAATCCCCAAAACTCCCAAAATCTCCGAAGTTCCCCACTAAAGGGAGATCAACAACTGTAAGCCTCCCCTAATCCGATGGTTGGGATCCTTTTGGGATTTCATGGATCAAGAGTCCCGACTCTCTTACTCTTTATAACCCCAGTAGCTGAAATACCAAAATATATCTGATGAGGGATCAACGGTCCATGTCCCTCTTGAACCAACGGCTACGATCCAACTGGATCGACAACCCACNNNNGGGTTTCAAAATTCATGATTTCATGATTCGATTGCAAACAATACTTATCCACAATTTCACACACCCAATCCAATAATACGTCACATTTCGTGACTTCAGGAGTTTCATCGCAAAGTGCCCCGGTTCCTTGTCCTCAGAAATTCCAAAATCCCGAACCCTGGTATGCTGAAACCTATCCCTGTTTCATGACCTGACACTACTTCTCCAAACGCTTTTAGGATTTTGCATTTCAAGACTTCTCCAATTCTGTTGCTCCAATTCCTTGTCCTCTCGTACTCCCGGTATCCGAAGTACCGAAGTGTCGAATCCCGAAATTCTAGTCCTCCTTCTCCTGAGAGAGATCAATGGCTCAAAGCCTCTCCTGATCCCATGGCTCAGATACTTTCAGGGTTTTATGGGTCAAGAGTTCAGAACTCTTACCTCTTGTTTTCCTGGTAACCAAATTACCGAAATCTCCTTTCGAGGATTTCCCTGAAACCTCAATCATGTGCACCTTTCGGGACTTCAGGATTTGCAATTTCGTGAATCCTCCGCAACCAAACTCTTATTCCTTCAACCTCTCGGTATCTGAAACCCCGATGGATTCGGATCTTTGCCACATGTCCTCTAGAATGGATGGTCCTAATGCTTTCATTGTTTCATGTACCGGGAGTTTGAAACTCTCGGTACCAAGACCACAGCCTCCTCTACGTCCCACACTCTGAATAGTCGAAATATAGAAATCCGATGGCTCCTCTCCTGTATCGGGATTTCGTGAACCAGGAGTTCACGATGCAGCGACTCCATGATTCTAGACCTTCAACCTTCCAGTATCCAAAACTTCGATGGGTTCAGATATTTTCCATGTGTCCTATGAAATGGACGGACCAGATCTTTTCGGGACTTTGACGAGTCCTCACCTTTGTGTATGCAAGGGTTAAACCTAGTGTAGCTTCTCCTAGATCCGATGGCTATCGGCTATCCACGTGAGATCTGATGGTAGTTGTAGCTCCTCCTTGAGCTCACACTTTCTTCCTTTTTCCTTGGAAGATTTTGACGCTTCAAAGGTCTCAGCCTTCGATCTTCTACTGCAAGTCGACTATTGGGTCTCTCCAGCACTTTATGAAAAGTGTTTTCCCTCCTAATCTTTCTCAGCTATGAATCAATTAAGAGCTTTGCGCTATTTCTCTTGGGCTTGACTCTTAGAAGAGTCTTCTGCGCACCCCTTATATACACTCGTCAAGTCTAAGACTTGGGTGAGTCTCGGCCTCTACTTTCCTCGCAGGGAGTCGGTGCATAACTAAACTACCTCTCCTGAGCTTAACAAAACTCATCCTTCAAGGGACTCTAGACAACTAGGAAGGCTAGCATGTGTACATGAGACTATGCCTAAGGTCGACTATCTCACAGGTAGTGGCTCTAACTCAAGCAACCACAGGACACAAGTATTTATGAGTACCAATCATGTCTTATTCATATAATCTCTTACTAGCCTAAATATACAACCAAGCAATAAGGAAAGAGACATAGTATATCCATTCATAAATCAAGAACAATTCCTGAAACACACCCAGTATAACCAAATTCATGCCCAGTTACAGCTAAATTACACAGAGTAAGAAATCACTTATCTATTACAAGTTGCCACCAACCAACTAACCGTGGGTATTCATCCTTCCACCTGACCATAGGCTCAGAGGCATTCATTCTTAGCACTGTGGCCACCCCCGTGCCAAGCCATGATATCACCAGGGATTTCTCACAGTTCTTGAGGGTTCTCTCTCTGTTTCAGCTTATGTTTGGGTCCTGTTTTTATGCAACTCGGAGCTTTCTCACTCGGTTGTGGCCTCAGTGAGGTTTCTCAGATTCTCTTCAGCATCAAGCTCATGGCCTTCAGTTCGTGACTCACTGGAGAGCTCTGTGCATCTCCCCTGCAAGCTCATGTTCTTGTCTCTTTTCCCTTTCCCGTGTGTGTGTCCCTCTTACCTTGGGAGGTTTTTTTTGCCGACCTATCTTGTTCCTTTTGTCAGAAGGAAGATTAGGTTTGCAGGTCCCTATGGTACTTTGAACTGATAGCCCATGTTTCCATTCATGGGGGTGGTTGGTGATTCAACCACCGGTCCTTTCTTCATTGACTAATTTTCTTTCCTTGGGATTCGAAGGAGGTTTGTCATCCTTATCAAGGGAGGTTTTGGGGTTATTTGATATATGAACCCTCTCTTATAGTTTTCACATTTTTCCTCTAGTGATATCATGGCCAGTACTTTCAAGGCTTTACCCCTACAGTCAGTTATTGGCAACTCAAACAATAATACATTTACATTTTCCTCGTGCATTAGCATGGTAATTCCTATTCTATGATTAATTACAAATTGGGGGAAACAGGGGTGTTACAATTCCCTCCCCCTTAAAGGAACACCGTCCTCAGTGTTCTTTCTCAAAACACCTGTGATTCCTTTCTCATTCGGCCACTTCAGAAGTCTTGAACTTCATCCTCGGCCAGGTCCTCTTTCATAATCTTAGTCTTCGTCACTTGCCTTCAATAATTCTTGGACAACAAGCACAGTAATCACAATTTTGTGAGAAAAAATCTTACTGTTGTTCAAAATTCAAAAGGAAAATTTCATATTCTAGCACAATACTTATCTATGCAGTTTGTGGATCTGTATCCACATGGTAGTTTTTGTTATCCATGCTCATCGCTTCCCTTGAAGTACCCATTGGGTGCATGATTCCAATTCAATAGTTCACAAGAGCTATCATAATTTTATCTTCCTTTCCAAGGTTTTTCCGCACGGGATACTACCCACTGTGTGCATGATCCCAACAATTTACAAGAATTATTAAGATCTCCTCTTCCTTGCGGTCACTCACCCTCTAGGCCTAGGCTCAGGCATCCCCTTCACTGTTATACAACCTCTCAGGCAATCCATCTTTCCCTACCAAGGTTTTCTCGCAGAGGAAAATTTTAGAGACTCTATCGAGTCTTACACTCGAGGCGTCCCTCAAACTTGCTCTGTCGAGGCATCCCTCCGACTTGTGTTACCTCAACACCATGTATGTCTGGTGATCATGACTTATCACAGTGTTCTCATGGCTCAACAGTAGCCATGTTCATCGTTTTTAGTTGTGACAGCCTTCATCTGTCCTTTCAGGACACATCATTTCTTCTTACCTATATCATAGGTACACAAGGTTCATGAGACATCATTATGAATTCTAACTTTTAGAATTCTATTGCAAATCTATCACCTACAGATTTCATATTCCACAATTTGTTTTCATATTTGTTCCACATAGGAACCAGATTCATAATTATGGGACTTTCCTTCCCATAAAATTTTAGCTCAGCAAGAAATCGGTCTTCCTTATGGGCTTACAACATTGCCATATCCAAGACTCCTTCTTTCCGCAATCATTCCTCATCTAATCAAATTGTTATTTCTCATGCACATACATTTTATTGCACCTTTACAACATCGTCACAACAATTTCAGAATGGTGCATACTAACAATCAAATTCAATTTCTCAAAAGGAAATACCATTCCTTGCAGTTTGGCTCAGCAGGCAATCGATCTTT
>JASDQU010502695.1:105438-117719 GCA_032191745.1 Picea mariana | reverse complement strand
TTAGTCCTGATGATGAATCCCGATTCGGATTCGAAACGTCGATGACAAAAATGACACCAACTGTGGATTATCCGGCAATTAATCTCGAAACTACTCACCACAGAAATCTGAAAACAACGATATATATAATACTAGTAGGTGGGACCCCCTTGTAGTTTGGAGCATAAGATCTGGTTCTTATTTGATTTTTATGCTACTATTTGACATTGCTTACAGGTTTGAGCATGATTTAGGTTCAAATGTTGTTTCTATTCACAACAAATGAGTGATGGATAATTCATGCTATGTGTGGGTTTCTTTACTCTAAATTCTCAATTCCATGTCACAAGTGCTTATGTGAACTGTTGCTTCTATGCTAATTGCGCCATGATATATTACATATTACACCTGCACAAAACATATGTTAGTCATGGAGAATAGAAGGAGAAGCATACTAAGGTTTTCTCTTTGAGTTTGTGTTGAGATAGTTCAGTTTTCATTCATTCCTTAATTTACCACAAGCCTAATTCTTTTTTATGATAGCAGGGTCTTATTGTAGACAACAAGATTCAGGGCTGAATTACATCATTCAAACACTTGTTTTTAATAGGTGTTGATCTATCTTTGATAGTCTGTGTAGACTTGTTTGTTTGTGAATTAGTTTTCATGACTAACAAAGGCTATTGTGCTGAGTCGAGTGGGCAACAATCTGTGGCAAGTTGATCCAACTTTTATAGTTCAGTTTTTTATTTTTTGTCAGAGGTCCTTTTGTATGTTTCATCGGGGACGCCTAAGTTTGACTTTGGTCCAAAACTTCTTCACAAAAATTTTGTAAAGAGAATGACTTTTTAATGAATTGGAATGAAATAAAGGATTGATTTATGTCTCATTTATCTTGATTATCGACTTGGTTTCTTTACTTCTGTCTCTATATTTATTTCAACCTCTGTTATGTTCATAAAAAAACGTAAATAATGAATTTTTCAGCAATATTTTATTTATAAAAGCCAACCTAAGCACTTGTAATCAATACTTGTGAGTTAGGATATTAATTTTGATGGCTATAAACGTAGGGTGATATTCCCGTCTATTTTTCTTTAGCCAAGAAGAATCTTTAAATGCTTGAGCAAAATTAATTCATATCTTTTCCTCAACATTTATTTGGCGACCATACTAGGGAGATCTTCAATATCTCTTTGGTTAATTTTTATGCTTGATTTGCATTGAATACATATATTTTCTGATTTTGATTCTTTGATTGTTTTACTTTTAATGTCTGTGCCTACTGTTAGGCAACCAATATTGAGCCCGGTATTCAAGATTAGACCAACATTGCTTTGAATTTGTTCAACACCATTTTTGACACTGCCAATACTCATGTTGGGCTTAATCATTCATGGACAACAATTGAACAAGATATTAGTTCCCAAGAACGTTGGGAAGCTAGATGTAGATAACTTAGAAATCAACATTAACCTTCTTGTTCCTTCTTGTTTAGCCTTACTTTCATGTCCTTAGACTCTCGTGTTTCTAGAAGAAGAAAAGGCTTATCACCTGAAATTAATCCTATTGCTGAATTAGGAAGAAGGTACGTTGTGTTGTCAACCCAACAAAGTTCTCTAAGGATAAATTTGTTTGATTCATCCAGTTCATATTTTTATCCCTCACCTATCATCCACAAGATGGAATCTAGTGGTGGCTATGGTGGAATTGGAAGTTATTCCTCCTCTCAGTCTTCATCTTCGTCAGTGATTGGTAGCTTATATAGCCACCATATCCCTATCCAATATACCACAAATCCCACCAAAGTCATTGAAAAGTATGGACTTTTTTAGTTTGAAGAAGACGCCACAACCACACCATGGCATGTGTCCTCTCCTCTTAACCTAGCACATGCTACTCGTACACTTCCTAAATTCAAAGAGTATCTCCCTAGGTTTTATGGAAATAACACTGTCACTACAAATGAACACCTGGTGGCATTTTCTAATGCTTTTCACAACATAGGGGCCAATGGCAACGATACTTGCATGCACTTATTCATAAATTCCTTGGAAGGAAAGGCTGCAACTGATTTCTTTGACCTTCCTCCTGAGATTCTTTCTACTTGGGAGGAGTTAATCTATTGGTTCAGATCCACTTATGGGAAATATAAAAGCCCAGCTAAGAAGTTACGGGAATACAATAACATCACCTATAAGGATGGTGAGACCATCAAGTCCTTCCACTTGTGTTTCACTAAGTTATACAATTAAATCCATGAAATTATTTGACCTCAGAAGAAAGTCGATTTCATGGATTACTAAAATGCATTACCTTCCCCCTACCATCATAGGCTTGAGGAAAAATCCATTGATAATATCGGTTCTGCTCTGCATACTTGTTTAGAGTATGAAGAACAACTTGAAAGAACATGTCTTCCCCAGGGAGAATAAACAGACAGACATGTCCACCCTCCTACAACTAGTACAATATATGAATACTCATATGAGAGAAAAGGAATTGTCTCCCCTCTCACCCCTAGAGCTTCATCCTCTTCCGCACCCCCCTTTAGGAATCCAATTGAAAATAATTATTAGCTTAAAGCTATCTTGCCCCGAATTTGGTGTAACTTTTGCGAGGAACACCACGAGAAAGCCACATGTGAGGTAAGGAAGAGTGCTAGAGATAATATCTTTGGTAAAAGAAAAGAAACTACCATCGCTGTCCTAGATTTTGCAGATCTAGAAGATGTCATTATCATTAATACTAGGAACAAATCCTACGCTCACAAAGGAAAATATGATCCTCCTCGCAATTGTTCTAGCCTAAGTTCATCTTCACTAGCTACTACGGTTCAGGTTCGTAAGGTTCTTGACAATCAAGAAACAACTCCACCTCTCCCCTCTTCCAAATATAATATTCTGAATCAGTTGGCCAACATCAAAGCAGATGCCACCCTTTTGGACATGGTTTTCATCCCTAAACAACAGAGGTATCTGAAAAAATTCATGGAAGGAAAGGATTCTATTGTAGACAACCTCTCTGAATATGTAAACGAAGAGGATTTGTCTGTAAATAAAGTAGGTGTACATAACTTTAGATACCCTGTAAAAAATATCCCTTTTTATATTTTGTAAATATTATGGATAAGATCGCCCACTGTTTCCTCATTGATGGCAGTTCGGGCCCAAGTGTGGTGTCAAAGATTATTATGGAAGATCTAGGCTTGTCTTGTACAAATGAAAAATCCAGAAGCATTCTCTCCTATAATAGTCTACAACAAATGACCATAGGTAAGATTAAAGATGTGACCTTAGTTTTATGTGCACATCCTGAAATAAGGACAACCCTTAGTATTCAGGTAATCGATATACCAGTAAGAAATTACTCAATCATCTTGGGAATAGATTGGAAAGATTTAACAGATGGATACCTCTCACTCGATGGGACACATTTATCCATTCCTCAGAATGGTAAAAACATTATAGTCCTTAGAGAGGGAAGGATTTCACCTTACATAGAGAGTGTCCCACAACCTAATGTAAACTACATCGAAGAGGACCTAGGAGTGTATTCCATATTTGTTGAGGAGGATAACATTCCCTTGGAACAGATAGATTTGGATGATGGTATGTGGCACATGCACTTTGATGGCTCATGCTCAAACGAAGGAAATGGAGCTAGCATTGTCTTGATTTCTCCTATAGGAAAAATCCATAAATTTTCTTATAGGTTGGAGTTTTCTTGCATGAACAATGTCACTACATTCGAAGCTTTATTATTAGGCATTGAGAATGCCTATAATCTTGGTTGTGGTCACCTTTCAATTTTTGGGGACTCTGAGCTTGTTGTGAATCTTGTACATAATATTTACTCCCCTAGCAACAAGTTGCTAAAACGATACACCCAAATTGTTTGGGAACTTATCTCAAACCTCTTATATTTCAACATCACTCATGTTAAGAGGGAGTTAAAATCAATGGATGATCTGTTAGCTATTTTTGCAGCCTCTCCTAATCATAACATTCTTCGACATAGAACTGGTTGTACCTTTCAATATCTATATCGTCCACATATCCCCGACAATATAGAATCTTGGCAGGTCTTCTCCAACGATGAGAGCATTTGTGCTTTCATTCAAAATGAACCTTTTAAGCCCAAGGAAATTATATCCATGCAATATAACAAGATTCCTAGGGGCTTGAATCCTATAGAGAGTTCGTTTTCATCGAGTGATGTAGGAAGTAAATAGAAACAAAAAGAAGATGAGTCAAAAGGGAAGGTGGGTGAAACCATCTCCTTGAACATTGGGACACTTGACGCTCAAAAGGATGTTAAAATAGGTGCCAAATGTTCAGATGAAGAGAAAATGAAGTTTGCCAAGCTACTTGGTGAATTTCAAGATGTTTTTGCTTGGTCTAATGAGGATATTCGTGGTTTTGATCTTGGTCTTATACAACATGCCATCCCCATCAAGGAAGGCATAAAACCAGTTAGGCAAAAACAAAGACCTATCAACCCTGCATCGGAAGAAACTATTCGAAAAGGATTGGAAAAAATATTGAAGGATGATATCATATTTCCAGCCAAATATTCTGAATGGGTTTCATATTTGGTTCCTGTCTGGAAAGCCAGTGAGCATGTCATATTTCACGTTGATTTTCGCGCAGTTAAGTGGGCTATTATGAAATTTGTTTTTCCTCTCCCTAATATATAAATGATTTTGTAGCGATTCGCAGGGTCATTGATGATGCCCTTACTTGATGTTTTTCCCAGTTACAATAAAATCAAGGTAAAAGGGGCAGATGCTTACAAAACCACCTTTATCACTAATTGGGGTATCGTGACTTATGAACATATGATTTCTGGCTTACCTGACACAAATACCACTTTTAAAGGACCTATACAAATAACTCTTGATGAATTGATCAGTATTCATATCTATATTGATGATCTAATTATATACGTTAAAGGGATGTTAATTACCTCAGAGTTTCAAGTGTTATTTCTGGGTTCTTTCAAAATTGCTTTTGTCTTAGATACTAACTCTTACATTCTAAAGGATTTACAAGAGAAATTGTTTTCCTACAACACTAACGGTTCTCACTTGAAACATTACGTGGGACCAAATTGAAAAGTTCTAACACTGTTTGGTTTTTCTGTATATTAATAGTCTAGCTCTCCTTTCATATTTCCACTATTTTTCATTTTCGCTTACAGTAGTTTGATTTCTTCTTTCTGTCTTCAACAATTTCCTTCTTCTTTTACATTTCTGTCATTTTATTTTTTGTTGTTTTAAATTTTGCAATTTTAATTATGTTATGGTTTTTATTGCTTTCTCATCTTGTAGTTAATTTTGGTCAAGTTGTTGGATCAGGTTTTCCACACTGACACTCCTGCAAGATATTGCTAGGCAATAGCAATCAAGCTTACATAGCTGTTATGATGTCCCCCTGAAAGCACTTGAATTCGCTATCTCCTTTCACTGTTGTCTTTTAAAGAAATTGGTTATCTCCTGCTTCTGCTTTCCATTTATTCATCCATTTGAGAATTTAAAAGAGAATATTCCAGTTGAACGATTATGCACACAGTGATAAAACCCCTCATACTTAACATTTTTCATGAGTTATTCCCAAATTCCCAGTCATTCTTCCATTAAATCCGCTCACTTCCCCCTATTTCATAATATTCCTGGTTATATCTTCTCGACCTTCTATTCTTGGTTTACGAAACCATGAGTTCTGAGTTCTAAATCTATTAAAAACAAATTTCCCTGTGGAGTCGCTAGATTGTTGACAATAAAAATCGCAACGAGGATTTTTCCCGCAAAGTATTGCTAAAAGCCTATTATTATAAGCTAACGATATATATAATACTAGTAGGTGGGACCCCCTTGTAGTTTGGAGGATCAGATCTGGTTCTCATTTGATGTTTATGTTGTTGTTCGACATTGCTTATATGTTTGAGCGTGATTGAGGTTCAAATGTTGGTTCTATTTGCAACAAATGAGTGATGGATAATTCATGCTATGTGTAGGTTTATTTACTCTAAATTCTCAATTCCATGTCACGAGTGCTTATGTGAACTGTTGTTTCTATGCTAATTGCACCATGATATATTACATATTACACCTGCACAAAACATATTTTATTCATGGAGAATAGAAGGAGAAGCATATTAAGGTTTGATCTTTGAGTTTGTGTTGAGATAGTTGAGTTATCATTCATTCCTTAATTTATCACAAGCCTAATTCTTTTTTATGATAACAGAGTCTTATTGTAGACAACAAGATTCAGGGTTGAATTACATCATTCAAACACTTGTTTTTCAGAGGTGTTGATCTATCTTTCATAGTATGTGTATAATTTTCTGTTTGTGAATTAGTTTTCATGACTGACAAAGGCTATTGTGCAGAGTCAAGTGGGAAGCAATCTGTGGCAAGCTGATCCAGCTTTTAGAGTCCAGTTTTTTATTTTCTGTCAGAGGTCCTTTTGTATGTTTCTACAGGGATGTCTAAGTTTGACTTCGGTCCAAAACTTATTCATGAAATTTTGTAAAGAGAATGACTCTTTGATGAATTGGAATGAAATAAAGGATTTCTTTATGTCTCATCTGTCTTGATTATCGACTTGGTGTCTTTAATTCTGTCTCTATATTTATTTCAGCATCTGTTATGTTCATAAAACCACATAAATAATGAATTTTTCAGCAAGCTTTTATTTACAAAAACCATCCTAAGCACTTGTAATCAATACTTGTGAGTTAGGATATTCATTTTGATGGCTATAAATGTAGGGTGATATTCCCATCTATTTTTCTTTAGCGAAGCAGAATCTGAAAATGCTTGAGTAAGATTAATTCATATATTTTCCTCAATAGGTACCATCAAGTAAGGATAAAGGATGAAGATATCAACAAGACCGCCTTCAGAACAAGGTATGGTCTGAAGTATTTGTTTGATCAGCCAACCTTGAATTCTAGGTAGAGTAGATGGTTGGAATTCCTTTGTGAGTATGACTTTGATATCAAGCATATCAAAGGAAAGGAGAACAAAGTGGATGATGCACTCAACAGAAGAGTGTATGAACTACATGCCATGCCCATTAGCATGTATCAAACTGATATTAAATGAAAAATTTCAGGAGCTTCAAATGCATATTTGCAGTACATGGAATTGGTAGCAAAGCCACAACAAGGTGAGATGCTACATAAAGTGGAAAATTATAAATTGGAAGTTGATGGAACACTATTGTACAAAAATAGAATTTATATACCTAATTCCCAAGAGTTGAGAATAATGATCTTGAAGGAAATCCATAATGTGCCTTATGTTGGGCACTCTGGATATCAGAAAACTGTGGAAACAATCAAGACCCATTACTTTTGGCTAGGTATGAAGAAGGAAATTGCATAATACATCGCCAGATGTATGGAGTGTCAGAAGGTCAAGGATGAACATAGGCACCCAACAGGGTTGCTACAACCATTGCCCATTCCTGAGTGGAAGTGGAAAGTGGTGACAATGGACTTGATCACAGGATTGCCCAGAACCGACAAGCAACATGATTCCATCATGGTGGTGGTAGAAAAGCTTACGAAAGATGCCCATTTTATTTCATTGAAGACCACTCACAAGGAATCTAATGTTTCCGATATCTATATGAGGGAAGTAGCATGATTGCATGGTATTCCCAAGACAATTGTGTCTGATAGAGACCCAAAATTTACCTCAAAATTTTGAAAGGGGTTATTCAAAGGACTCAGAACAAATATGAACTTCAACATTGCTTATCATCCTGAGTCTGATGGGTAGACAGAGAAGGTGAACCAAGTGATATAAGATATTCTAAGGATGTATGTGATGGAAAAACCATCTAAATGGGAAGACTACCTACACTCGGTCGAATTTGCCTACAACAATGAGTATCAAGCATCATTGGTGATGAGCCTGTTTGATGCACTTTATGGCATAAAGTGTAACACAACAATAAGTTGGGATAACCCAAATGATAGGGCAGTGGTTGGGCTAGAGATGCTCAAATAAATGGAAGATCAAATGATGAAGATTAAGCATAATTTGAAGGCCCCCCAAGATAGGCAGAAAAGTTATGCCGATAAGAACAAAACCCACAGAGAGTTTAAAGTGGGTGATCATGTTTTCTTGAAAGTGAAAGCCAACAAAAGTTCCCTGAAGATGGGAAACTATTCCAAGTTGGCAGCCAGATATTGTGGGCCATTTGAAATCCTAGAAAGGATTGGACCAGTTACATATATGCTTGCATTGCCTACATCCATGATTGTACATAATGTGTTTCATGTTTCATTGCTTAAGAAATATATGCCTGATGCTAATCATGTTATTGATTGGAATGTGATTCAGGTGGAGCAAGAAGGCATCTTGAAAGTGAATCCGGTGCACATATTGGACCAGAAGAGAAAACATCTTCAGAATCGAGCCATAGGGTTTGTAAAGGTCCATTGGACCTAGTACAGTCTTGAGGAAGCGACATGGGAGCATGAGGATGCTATGCGGGAAGAATACCTGCATTTTTTTGAAGATTTTGAAAATCTTGGTGATGCTGTGTAAATAAGTTGCACTGAGGACAGTGAAAAAATAAGGGGAGGGGATTGTAATACCCCAAGGATGAGCCCCAGTTGTACTATGAATTGTAATAATGTTTTGTAAGATGGTGAGATGAGAAATTATAAGATGGTAGGCTTATGTGTTAGTAGGCCAGAGAGCCTAGGTGTTAAAGGCCATGAGCTTGTTTTGTACATCTAAATATTCATATTATTAATATAAAAACATCGTTGCGTGTAGACCAAACACGAAGGAAGAGTATGGGGGACTAAGCTCCACTAGGTGCGAAAGGGAGAGGGGGCTGAGAGGTTGGAAAGAGGGGCTAAGACTAAGGGCTTAAGTCTAAGGGAATAATAATTTATTATTATTCCAAAAGCTGATTAGAAGGATATGTTTTTATCCTAAGTTCCTTTGGGAAGAGCGAATGACTTCCAAATGGAAAGGAACGTGCTTCATGAGCGACAAGTGTCGGCTCAGGAACATGCAGACTTAAGGGGGATTTCTTGTTGTTGCGAGGGGGGATGCAGACACTCTCACACATCTACTCACTCACTCAGGCACTCACGCACGCACAAGGGGAAATATCGCTCACACAGGGGGGGTTCACGCCTAGAGTTTGGCTCACACTTTCATTATTTTGGGCTATGATAGACCAGTCTTCTCGTCTCTCCTCACAAGTTCACTCATGCACTGAGCAAGCCTGCAACCAACCATTTCTGTAATTGCTGAACCTGTGACCATTTTTCACCTCTGTAATTTACTGAGTTGTCCCTTACCTTACCCGACTTAGCTATTGTGGTTTGAAGAGTTGGGTTGTCAAGCCCATGGTTGAAGAAGTAGGCTATTAGGCCTATGAAAAACTCTCTCTCTAGGCGAGAGAGGTGGTTGTGGATTGAAGAAGTAGGTTTTCAGGCTGTGAGCAACTCTCTCTAGGTGAGAGAGTGTGCTGAGGAGGTGAGTTCTCTTGGAGGGAGTCCCATAGCTGCTACAGAGCCCTGAGAATTTCGGTCTGGCCTATTGTTGAAGCCCAAGGTAAGGGAGGTGGAGCAGTCGATGGACTATGTGACAATGAAGGTGTATACTCCTAGGGTGGGACATGCATGTGGGGAATGAGAGTCTATGAGCAGTGGGCGTAAGTGGCTCCCATGAGAGAATCCTTCATATTAAACTGTGTGACTTTCCTATTGACCTTGCATAGCCTAGGAATCCCTTTCCCAATGTAGTTTATTCCAAGCTCGAGGGTGACCTATTGCTGAGAGTGATGAGCAGTGAGGTCTAAGGCTGGGAGGTTTGTGGAAGTTCTGGATGAAGTTGGTGGTTTTACTCCAGTTAAAATATAAGTATCATTTCTGTGCTTAATTATGTATGTTATGTATGTCTATGATTCTTCAAATGTTATCATGTGTTCCATTGCATGTAGGAATTACTGTAAATTCCATTTGAGTCTGTATGGTAGAAGTATCTTTGTGTTATTTGTTTTAAATTCATTAGAAATGCATGTTATATATATATGTTCCGCAATGGCTTTGCCCAGCCTATTGATGGCGAGGGAAGTTACAAATTGGTATCAGATCTAGTTGTAGAAGACAAGGTATTTGGGTAGCATTACCCAATAGGGGTCGATGGCCAGGGGCATTACAATTTACTTCGTCACTGCGATGTTCTCTGGATTAACTGTTTATACAATACTTCTATGATTCCTTCCAACCTTTTGTCTCTTACTCCGAACAATTTTTATTTTTATTTCTTTTTCTTATTTTCCATTTTATTTCTATGATACACTATAATACAAGTTATATGGTACATATTCTACAGAGTTCAGATTAGTGCATAGAAGCATGACCATCCATGTACAATTTCAACCGATGACCATTAACTGGTCCTTCCATAACTTCGCCATCTATAATGTCCCCAAGGTCGAGCCCTGTTGTAAATCATGTTTCTAAAATGAATTTTAATTATGTTTTATAGGATGGTGAGCCAAGTTTATATAAGTTGGTGGGATTATGTGATTGTTAGGCCAGAGAGCCTAAGTGTTGAAGGCCAAGAGCCTGCTTTTGTATATGTAATCATGCAAAACATTAATAAAAATATAAACACCACTGCGTGCAGACCGACCACGATGAATGAGTGATGGGGGACTAAGCTTCCACAGAGTGGGCAAGCGATTAGGGGCTGGAAGGTGGGAAGAGGGGATAAGTGTTGAGCCTAGGGGATTAAGTCTTTGGGAATAATATTTTAATATTATTCCGAAAAGACCATGTGAAATATATGTTTTATCCTAAGTTCTTTTGGAATGACAAGTGACTTCCGAATGGGGAGGAACACATGTTGATGGAACGCATGTAGTTTCATGGGTGACAAGTGTCGACTCAAGTGAATGCAGTTAAAAACTATTGAATTGAGCCATTATGGGGGTTCCTCCTCCATTCCACTGTCAATTGTCTGAACGTGAGTCCCGTCTGACCTCTGCAAGATACCCTCGTGCAATTCTGAAACCAAGGAAAAGGTCTATGTTGATTCCTAAGGAAGTTGGTACATTCCTTGCCTGAACAGTTTGAGCCTGTGCGTGGGATCTCTGTGCACCTTGTGCAATCCCGAAACCAAAACCGTGAGTCTATATCGTGATTGCTGAGCCTGTTTGGGAAGCCTGTGTCTGTTTTCCCAGTTGGTTGTTGTGGCCACGCAATGCTGGACTGCATGTGGCTTACTAGCCAGTGTGAGTTCATGCTTAGCCTGTGTGTAACCTCTCTCTAGGTGAGGGAGGTGATTTTTGTTGGAAGAGGCAGGTTGTCAGGCCTGTGAACAACTCTCTCCAGGTGAGAGTGTTTGCTAGGAAGTGGTTTCTTCCAGAGAGTGTCCAACACCAGATACAAGCTTTGAGGCTTCCTGATCCGGCTTGTTGTCGAGACCCAGAGAGGGAGGTGTAGCACCGATGGACTGCTCTTGTGAAGGTGTATACTCCCGGGTGGAACAAGCATGTGGGGAATGAGAGTCCGGGAGTAGTGGGTGTAAGATGGCATCCTGTGAAGAATCCTTCCAGTCATTCTGTGTTGTTTTCCCTGTAACCTCAGCCTAGCCTAGGATTCCTTACCTTAGGGTGGAGCTTAGTCTCAGCTTGGGGGTGACCCACTGCTGAGCTTGATGAGCAACGTGGTCTAAGGCTGGGAGGTTCGTGGAATTCATGCACGTGGTTGGTGGAATTACCACCGTTTCAAAGATAAGTACTAGAAGATGTTTTAATTATGTTTTGCATGTCTGTGTATTTATATTTATCATGTATTCTGCTGTGCATATGAATTAATGTTAATTCCATGGATTATTTATGTCAGCAGTAATTTTGTGCTGACTCTGAGTTTAAATGTGTTTAACCTGTTTTAAATGCATGTTATTAATTAAGCATAAAATGATGTTGTTCTGCAAAGTAGCGTCTACCCAACGAATGGGTTGGATGATGGTCAGGGGAGCGTTACAAAATGGTATCAGAGCCATGGTTTCGACACTGAGCCTGGATGGGCTAGATAAGTGGTCTTGGACCAAATTTTTTTTGAGAAGAAATTGTGTCAGGAGGGCCAATTTCAAACCCCAGAATGTTCCTGAGCGTCAAGGATTCACTTGACTGTGTTACAAAGCTTAAAAGGCTTAGCGGTATTTTAGAATCTGCAGTCGGTGTGGTATATGGCCATCGGGAGAGAGAGAGAGAGTTCAACGCATGAGGTGTTGGAGCCATAGGATCTGT
>JASDQU010502695.1:81542-99720 GCA_032191745.1 Picea mariana | reverse complement strand
CTTGAAGAACTTTAAGAGTTCAACAAGGCTTTCCTAATTCTTGACACATTGTTCAATACTTCCCTAATTGGCTTTTTATAATAAGGTATATTTTATGAAATTGGATTCTTCATAACTTGAGGGTCTTCACTCTTCTTACGACATCCATTTGTACCTCTCATTTTCATACACCTTTGTATAATCAAGTGAATGAGAGGTGTATGAAATTTGTTAGGATAGAAAGAGGCATTAAAGTCCCAACAATAGGCTTGAGAATTGATGTAGATAGGGTGATGAAGGAAATGCAGCCTTAGCGAGGATGTTTAGGGTCTATGATACTAAAAAGGCTTAGTGGATGACACTTTTCTTGATGATACTAAAAAGACTTAGTTGATACTCAACAAGATAGATGCTTTAGTATTAATGAATGGTTGGAGGATACTCAACAAGATAGATTCTTTAGAATTAATGAATGGTATCCCAAGGGTGATAAGGCCTCATCTAAAGATGGGTCAAGTGACAAGGTTCAATGACAAGGCAAGATAGAAGTTATATGTAAAAGTAAAAGTGTTCTTGCAACAAGTATAAGTGCCAATACAAGTTCAAGGAAAGGACAAACTCTTATTTGAAACAATAGATGCTTGCACTATTCAAGATAGGCACATTAACAATGGTGCATGAGAAACAAGCATATAATAACAAAGACAATGGTATATTTCAAGTACAAAGACTGCCAATATGTAAATGAAGACAATTGGCTTCTTCATAAATTGAGGGTCTTCACTCTTCTTACGACATCCATTTGTACCTTTAATTTTCATACACCTTTGTATAATCAAGTGAATGAGAGGTGTATGAAATTTGTTAGGATAGAAAGAGGCATTAAAGTCCCAACATTAGGCTTGGGAATTGATGTAGATAGGGTGATGAAGGAAATGCAACCTTAGCGAGGATATTTAGGGTCTATGATACTAAAAAGGCTTAATGGATGACACTTTTCTTGATGATACTAAAAAGGCTTAATGGATGACACTTTTCTTGATGATGCTAAAAAGGCTTAGTGGATACTCAACATGTAGATTTCAAATTTGCATGGATTCCTAAACCATTGTTTATGTAACCATTGGCCAGGGCACCATATGAAAAACTTGAAGACAATCCCAAGATAATTTCCATAGAAAAATGATCCCAAGGGTTATTGTAGGGGGTTAGGGAGACAATTTCAACCAAAATTGAAAAACTATTGAAGTAGTTGATGGATATATGGGAATTGATGAGAAAATCCTTTGTCCTTGACACCAAAATTGTTTATTTGACCAACTCTTTGAATCAATGATTTACCAACTTCTCTAAAAATGATATAAAATGATGGCTTAGTGATTTGGTTATTGAGAATTCTCGGATTGATTGAATGATTCAAGAGAAATGCATAGAATTAAGCAAATTCCATAATGAAATATTTTCCTTAAGCATGAAATAAGAGGTCCCAATGGGACCCATGATGGGTTACATCAAGCCTTGGGTTGATAAAGCATTGGAAAATATATCTAAGGCCCTGTAATATTTAGTTAAGAAGACAATTATGTTTTAAGAACCTTTCCAATGGCATGAGAGAGTATAAAATCATGGATTTCAAATAAGAACAAGCTCACTTCAAAATTTTCAAGTCTTCCCCAATTTTGCAAGTTTACTCACTATAATTTCCCCTTCCATATTTTCCTCCTTGTTGTTCTTTGTCATTATATTATTTTTCCAATTAGTTTGCTTCTTTCATTTTTCTTCCAGGAATTTCTTATACTATTTTAGGTTGGTGGAGTCCCATCCCAACTCCTTTGAGAGAAAACATGACCATTTTATTTAAGTTTTTTCATTGAAATTTGTAGAGGTTGCCTCATCCCTTTACCCCATTAATGATAGAAACCCTGGTGCTCAATTTATAAGCAAAGGTAGCTAGGGAAGGGTTGAAAGCGACACCTTTGAATTGAGTATACTAAGAAACATCTGAAATAAATCCATACATCATTGGAGAGAGAGAGTAAGGAGAGATACTCTTTTTCCTTACCCCATTCCTTCCCCAAAGATCGAGAAGCAAGAGAATATCTATTAGGAAAATATTTCTCCGAGACAGAATTTTCATAGTTACATCAAATTACAAGCCATACAAAAGTCACCCCTTTCTCATGGAAATTTACCCATCACAAAGATGCACGAAGGGATAGAACAAGCTTCACATATAACTTTTCCACTCAATCCAGAAACAAGATCGGACATCATCCTGGTTCATCTCCATTTATGTGAAACTATTCCTCAAGCGAGGTAGCCGATAAGTCACTGAAAGATTCGTGTGAATAGTGAAATGGGTAACATAACTCGTTCTAAAGTGTCCCGCATGGCGGACCCAAAATATTATAAAAAGGGCCTTTTGACCGGACTACCATCGGGTCTTTTGGAGAAGATATATAGTATGAGATCAAAGGGATCTTGATCTACTCGGTTGGGCAGACCTGATAATTTAGAAATGGGATTTAGAAACCCTATTGGGCTGAGGGAAGGATTTGTGTAAGCCCAAAACATGAAGGAAAATATGGCCTGGCTTGGTGGGCACTTAGAACAGTATTGCTAGTACCTTTATATTCCTACTTTATGAATTTTTGTTGGACAACTACATTGGTTGGATCATCGAAACTGCCTTCTTAAATTGAGGAATCCCAATGGAGCGGAGATTGGAAAGGCTTGCATGGGCACTTAGACAATCAGTTATTTGGGTGAGAGTTGATATAGAGATCTACGGTATGTTGTAATGTGATGTATGATAATACAATGGAAGATCATTCTACTTACTTCTATGTGCTTGTAATGTATATGGATGATGTGTTTATAGTTATCTTTGATTTGTATGTGTTTAGTTCTATTAATCTAAATGAATGTGATTAAAGGGATCTTAATGGAAATGAACACCCCCACTACATTATTAATGCTCTTCACATGAATTACATAACAACTATAATGCATGCCTTGAGTGAGACTTCCTTCCTCTTGAAGGTTGAATATGCCGACACACTAGACTACACCGGACCTTTGTTGGACACTTTCCAACAAAGGAAAATATGGCCTGGCTTGGTGGGCACTTAGAACAGTATTGCTAGTACCTTTATATTCCTACTTTATGAATTTTTGTTGGACAACTACATTGGTTGGATCATCGAAACTGCCTTCTTGAATTGAGGAATCCCAACGGAGCGGAGATTGGAAAGGCTTGCGTGGGCACTTAGACAATCAGTTAGTTGGGTGAGAGTTGATATAGAGCTCTATGGTATGTTGTAATGTGATGTATGATAATACAATGGAAGATCATTCTACTTACTTCTATGTGCTTGTGATGTATATGGATGATGTTTTTATACTTATCTTTGATTTGTATGCATTTAGTTCTATTAATCTAAATGAATGTGATTAAATGGATCTTAATGGAAATGAACACCCCCACTACATTCTTAACGCTCTTCACATGAATTACATAACAACTATAATACATGCCTTGAGTGAGACTTCCTTCCTCTTGAAGGTTGAATATGCCAGCACACTAGACTACACCAGACCTTTGTTGGACACTTTCCACAAACCCCAGGTTTTTCATAAAGCTAAAAGCCCCCATCATCAGTTTAACCTAATCTAACTACGATAAAGGCTCTATCATTCTCCTTATTCCATAGCTTGTGTCATAAATCCTGAGCCTTTGGAACCTAGTAAATACTATGAATGTTATGGCACTTGCTCATGTCAGTAAAGGTAAATCTTATACTAATAAAACCCATTGCACTCAAAGTAACCTTATTACTAATAACACTTATCAGATTAAATGAGAGATATGTTATAATGATACATGTTCTACATAACATTTATCATACCAGTAATATGAGTATTCTTTCACACCTAGTGAAATCAATGACAAGAGATTACACGTCAATCATTCTCCTTATTCAGGGACTTGTACAGGTTAGATTACTCCATAACAGGAGCTTATGTAAGTAATGGTGCTTACTCGTACTATGAAACCCATCTACTTATAGGATTCAAACCTATGATGTTTCTATAATTAATGTATAGTTATAACACATACTCTGTATTAGATATGTGATTTCCATGAGTACGGGATTTCAAACCATTACAAGGAGCTTAGTATTATTGATTACGCTAGTTAATAAGAAAGAGGCTTGTATTTTATATCATAGTTATGGTGCCATATCACTCCAAGTATCATGAGCTTAGAGTTATGATGATTATAGTAATTCCATAATACGTGGTTTCATCTATTGAATTCACCCCATCAATGACCATATTGACATTATTTTCACTCTTATTACGACCAAACATACAATTTTTATCAATATCTAGGGTTTTATTAGTATTTTGTTCCATCTCATAATGCAACCCTAGCCTGATAAATATCTTTCCATGATTGTTTATAGCTTATGGTTTCACTTTCCATCGAGTTCATGGTCAAACGGTTGAGGGAGAAAAAGAGAAAATGCAATTGATGGAGAAAAAGAGAAAATGCAGTTGATGACTCAACAACATGGAGAAAAACTTACTATTGACTCTGTAATGTTGCTCGATCTAGGGCTGACCGTGGTCTCCTCTGTCTCCAATTTTTCTCAAGCTAGGGCTGACACTCCCCTCTGTCCCCTAGTATGTCACTCCAATAAGGATATCTCTCCATGCGAAGAGTGTTGCTCGATCTAGGTTTGACCACGCGAAGAGTGTCAAGGGTATACTCACTCCAGCCCGAGGGTAGCTATGTCTCCACGCAAAGAGTGTCGAGGGTATACTCACTCCAGCCCAAGGGTAGCTCTGTCTACATGTGAAGAGTGTTGAGGGTATACACACTCCAGCCCGAGGGTATACTCACTCCAACTTTGTATCCAGTACGCAAAGAGTAGATCTGTCTCCATGGGTAGCTCTCTCCACAGGTAGCTCTGTCTCCATGGGTAGCTCTGTCTCAAAATTAACAATGTCGCTCTGTCTCCACACGGTGATTGTATTGTAAACAATGGGCGCGTGTGGGGACAATTAATTTTAATTTTGGTTACAATTTAAAATGGGCACGTGGATAGTCAATGGGCGTGGGGATATTCAATGATGGGTAGGTAACAAATTGGGAAAATTCCCTAATTCACAATAGTTTCTTTATTTCCCTAGGTTTTGTTCTTTAAATGATTTTTTTGGATTTTTTTGGATTGTGGAAAAAGGTTTAAATGCAACAATGAAGATGGAAATGATCCTAATTCTATATGAAAGTTCAATAATATACCTTACTTGTCTAAACGTGGCTAAGAAAATGATCTATAGGTACCATAAAATTCAATGCAAGGTCCTTCTCCCAAAACAACAACTAGAAAGTCATATTAGATGCTTCATGTCAACACGAAATAGTTTGACAACATCTCGTTCAGTGGAAACATCAATAATATTAAGTATGAAAATTTAATCCAAGGTATCTTCTTCAAGTCAAAGGTTTTGTTGGTAGAGATTAATCAAAATGATTAATATTTCCAAAGGGATGGAGTCTAAGGGAATGATAGTGGAGTAGATAGACCTAGGGTAAAATTCAATAGGAGAGCCATTATGGAGGTTATACTAAGGACTATATAAAAATGTCATGGCCTCTAAGAATTTATCGTCATTAGGAAAGATCATGGTCGAAGAAGTAGGACTCGACACTTTTGCACATAGGGGGTGAAATTGGCTTTGTTACCCCTATGTATAAATGTCCAGTTTTAATCTTCGATCCTAATTCATGAAAATGAGTCAAAGGCTCATTATTTATGGGAATTGATATTAAAAAAATTGTGGAAGTGGACACATAATTCAATTGTGAAGCATGTTTGTCCAACTAAATAGTAGGGATAGACAATGATCCACTAAAGGTGATACATTATCTTCGGTCAAATGTGGTTGTGGATCATAATATGAGCATTGATTGATTGTGACCATGAATCCTTCATGTGGAAATTGCATCACAAAAAGAGTAAGGAATTACGACTTTCGCGGTGTACTTACAATTGTGCCTAAGGAACAGGTTGGATTTTTTTGGCATTGTTACAACCACTACATCAATTAAAACAATATTTTTTTCCACCCAAGGTATATTTGAGTCTAGAAACCCTTCCATATCATTAAGGCATGCGAACAATCTATCCATGTCAAATTTCAGTGCATATAGAAACATTTTGAAAGAATTTCAACATTGGCCCCATTCACAGGTTACTGTTGCCCATCAGGTTACTGTTGAACTAGATTACATATGAGAATGAAGCTCCATATGAAAAATCAAGCTACATGGGCTCTTGGTGATAAATATTATTAGGATGGGTGCCAAATGGAAAAATGGTACTACTCTAGAGTAACCCATCATAGGAAGTCTCCACCATTAGATGTTTTCAAAGTGAAGACGATGGAATAATGTACCAATGTTCAATAGGGATATTCCTAGGACAGTTTTAAGGTGGAAAAAGGTTTAAATGAAACAATGCAGAGGGAAAATATCCTAATTCTATATGAAAGTTAAAGAATATACCTTACTCATCTAAACATCGCTAAGAAAATTATCTATAGATGCCATACAATTCAATGCAAGGTCCTACACCCAAAACAAAAACTAGAAAGTCATATTAGATGCTTCATGTCAACATGAAATAGTTTGACAACATCTCGTTCGATGGAAACATCAATAATCTTAAGTATGGAAATTTAATCCAAGGTATCTTCTTCAAGTCATATGTGTTGCTGGTAGAGATGAATCAAAATGATCAATATTTCCAAAGGGATAGAGTATAAGGAAATGATAGTAGTGGAGTAGATAGACCTAGGGTGAAATTCAATAGGAGATCCATTACGGAGGTTATCCTAAGGACTATCTAAAAAGGTCGTGGCCTCTAATAATTTATCATCGTTAGGAAATATCATGGTCAAAGAAGTAGGACCCAACACTTTTGCACATAAGGAGTGAAATTGGATTTGTTACCCTT
Source organism: Picea mariana (assembly GCA_032191745.1). Taxonomy (NCBI): domain Eukaryota; kingdom Viridiplantae; phylum Streptophyta; class Pinopsida; order Pinales; family Pinaceae; genus Picea; species Picea mariana. The sequence goes on along the minus strand of JASDQU010502695.1, from coordinate 92,713 downwards.
ATGGATAAATTTCCAGTTTTAATCTTCAAGCCTAAGTCATGAAAATGAGTCAAAGGCTCATTATTTATGGGAGTTGATATTAAAAAAATGGTGGAAGTGGCCACATAATTCAATTGTGAAGGAGGTTTTTCCAACTAACTAGTAGGGATATACTATGTATGATCCACTAAAGTTGATACATTATCTTCGGTCAAATGTGGTTGTGGATCATAATATGAGCATTGATTGATGGTGACAATGAATCCTTCATGTGGAAATTGCATCACAAAAAGAGTAAGGAATTACGAATTTCACGGTGTACATACAATTGTTCCTAAGGAATAGATTGGATTTTGTTCGCATTATCACAACCACTACATCAATTAAAAAAATATAGTTACCACCCAAGGTATATTTGAGTCTAGAAACCCTTCCATATCATTAAGGCATGTGAACAATCTATCTATGTCAAATTTCAGTGCATATAGAAACATTTTGAAAGAATTTCAACATTGGCCCCATTCACAGGTTATTGTTGCACATCATGTACTCTATCCCTAGTCCAATGTATTTTAGTTTTTTCCTTTAAAATACGATCGATACGCATGACGTGCATGCATCTAGTACTGCAAGGGAATGCAATAATGTCGGTAAAGAAGTACTTGATTAATCGTAGAAGATTCAATATGAGTTATTTATTGTCTTTGTTTTTTGCTCTCATCTAAGTACTCTTTTTCTCCAAAAAGAATATTAGTAAAAAAACATTATTTAAATACGAAATATCATCTATTTCCTTCTTCTCGCCACGACCAAAATCATGGGCCTAATTGGCATGATTTTGTTTTGAACGACACAGATGATGAATATAAAGAGTGGGCGTGTGAGTGATGTTTGAGTCTAGAAACCCTCCCATATCGTCAAGGCATACAAAGAGTCTATCCATGTCAAAATTCAGTGCATACAGAAACATTTTGAAAAAATTTCAACATTGGCCCCATTCACAAGTCATTGTTGCCCGTCATGTACTCTATCCCTAGTACAATGTCTTTTAACAGTTGTTTCCTTTAAAATTCGACCAAGAAAATTAAAACGAAATGAGGATGAGTTGGGTTGATATATAGAGTGGGTGTGTGAGTTATTTGAGTCTGGAAACCCTTCTTGACCGGCCTAATGGGGATGAAATGCAGCCACATAGGTTGATGAAATGCCTCTACAACCCCAAATTTCACTAGAGTCATGTTGGGGAATATGTTTCATGAAGTGATACTTGTACTCACTGTCACCTAAACTCCCTTCCTACTAAACTCACTTTCAACCTAGATAACTCTTTGCAGGCCTCTGAAACTTACCCCAGACATATTAAGGCCTCCGATGAAATCTTTCCCTCTTTTGCTTGTGGTTGTTTGTGTAGGTAGATAGGATATCAATAGAGTGGAGACAGAAAGGCCTACGAGGTCCTATAGGAGAATCTACACAGAGCAGTAGGGGTGACAAGGTGCATACATTTTTATATTAAACTTTTTTGATTTCTCCTTCTTTGAATTCATACTTCATTATCCAATTATTAAGTAGGCCTCAATTGTTATAACTCTAATCCTAAGTCACTTACTATAATGCCTTAATGGGTTCAAGTAGTACATCATTAGGCATAGTTGTGCAGAGTTCCTCTTGGTTTTGAGAATAGTTCATTCTCTACTAAACAGAGGAAAAGATGTGAAGGTGGAAGATCTAATTATACCCCCCCCCCCCTCCTCACATTACTCTCAATTTCCCCATACCTAATTTGAAATTATAAAGAACATGTAACATATACTCTATTATACAAAATAAAAACATATAAAGATCATATAAAAGATATAAACACATACCTCTTATTTTCAACAATTAAATATCATTCATCTTCTTCTTCGTCCAGCTCAACATCTGTATCAGAATCTGGTTCAGAATTGATCTTGGTGAAAGGCTCATTCCGTCATTTTTTCTAATATAGTAATCGATATCATCAATGAGATCGTCGTCTGCTACATTTGGATGATCAACTTCTTCAGCTTCTTCATCTGACACATCGAATACAACCACCTGCTCCTGATCTGCATAATAATGATTATCTTCTTCCTCATTATTATCTTAATCCTCGGCTACATGATTATACTTTACTGGTCTTCCTCTTGGATCATATCTAACAAATTATGATCAACCTACTTTACCAGGTACCTCTGAGTAAAATACTTGCTCACATTGACTTGAAAGAATATAAGGCTTTGTACCTGGTTCAAATTCCCTTGTATTAACCATGGTAAATCCATTATCATGATCGATAACAATTTTTTCAGGATCACATTCATGCATCTGTAGCCTGTACCATTTCACCTCAAACAAAACTATTTTAAAGGAATTAAAATCACACTCAATTATATCCTGCAAATTCCCAGAGTACCTATTCTCAGTTTCTTCCAGATTTTTGTCACTTCTAGAGGAAACATTGGTGACCTTAAACATTGCAGTTATCCCACAATCTGAGGTTTTCATCTTATCATCCAACATTTTGATACGAAATTTACGACCATTACACCACATAGCCTTGTGATGTTTCAACTGCAACATGGACAACAAGTAAAAAATACATTTCCAATTAATAAATCTCATATAGGACTTAGTAAATATATATTTCAAAAATCAAACAAACCAAATACATTGAAAAATTGGGAAATAACTAGGAAAATGTGGGTAAACAATTTACTTGTTTGTTTATATTTTAAACCAAAGGCTAAATCAACTTCCCTTGACGTAAGATCAGGAAATTTATCTTGATGATGAAGCATTGTTTTAATCATATTACTCACTCCTTCCCATGATAACCTACCGAAGTATTCTTCAATATATTCTATCCAATTCTCCATCCAATCAAGGTTGTTTGCAATGTATAAATGTAAAGCATCCCACTATTGAGCAACTATATGATAAAATAACAATTTAATATCATTAATTAGCTATTGTTAATAAAGGAATAGTTTAATATAGTTCAATATGAAGGAATAAAAAATATAAAAAATCAGTATGATAAAATAAAATTGGAAAAATAAATGTGTAATATATTAAATCTACGTCTACATCTAATATTTACCTTTCACAGTTCTCATTTTACCTTTCCCCAATAGGACCTCCCCTTCAAATTTGTTGATGGATTCGAGATGCCAACTGCGAGGCACATTCATATTTTATGCTAATTTAGGTAGATATTGACTCATATACGCCATGCATTGATATACCATATATCCCTCAACCATAGAACCATCAAGACGTGCTCTTTGTCTAACAAAATCCTTCAATGACTTCAACTGCCTCTCCACCATCCATATCGACCTTGTGTGTATTGGTCCACATAATTCAATCTCCTCAACTTGATGTATGAGGTAGTGGTCTTGTGCATTGAAAAATGTGTGAGGTAGATATTGCTGCATTTGACACATTAGTCGGGGAATTTCTCTCTTCCAATACCTTATATCTTCTTTATGGATTTTTTTTGATGAAAGGCACCTACAAATGATGCAATAAAATAATATCAAGGCATACATAAATTTGCAGATAAAACATAATATGTCAATAAGTTTCGCTACAAATAACATAATAAGCACATTTTCCATATAAAACATTACTTACCTCATGTGTTTGCCAAGTACATAAATAATTTGTTTTATGTTGTTGTCAAAGTCGTATGGGAGAGATAAAGGTAGAACGTATTGTAGAAAAAAACAAATAATTATTATTTTTTTCCAAAAAATGCATACCAATAAGGAAATACATTATAACCCACTAATTACCTTAATGAATGTATGCCAGTCATGTGTTTTAACCCCACCAAAATCACCTTTTTTCGTTAAGATATTTTGTATGTTCGACGAAAACCCTGTCGGAAACCTAATTTTTCGAATGCCCTCTTTTACAATATTTGTCTGTTGCTCTGTCAATAACCAAGGAAGACTAGTATTGTGTTCATGACTATCACCATTAGAATTAATAATAACACTTTTCAATGCGTGATTAGCTTCCTGGATGTCACTATAAATCTTTCCAATTATCTCTTTGTTAGACCTTCCATCTAATATTCGCCATAACAATTTTGTTATGTTCTTCCCAATATGCATTGTATCAAATATATGAACTATTTGTAGGTTCTCGTAGTATGGAAACCTACTGAATTACATCAGGTAACTTTTCATTCCTCGTGGAAGCACATTTGTGCCTTAACGACATTCATGAAACATCAACAAAATTAAATTAACACTAATTAATCAAACAAAATGAAATTAATACTAATGAAATTAACCAAAGATTTATATAATATATCATACATAAATAATTTGCATACTTTGACGATTTCTAATATATTCCAACTTCCATAGGTGAGGTGTCATTCTTCGTGGTTTTTTTCCATTCTCTTCTTTACCATTGAATTTTTCTTTGTCTATAGTTCGATAACTATGGTTCTTAGGCAGAAAGTGCCTATACTCATCAAACACTTCCTTTCCTAAACTCCTTGAACGACGAGATTTTATCCTGGGACCACAAACTGGGCAGGCAAATTTACCCTTTGGTTGAAGACCTGCAAGATATATGAATTAATGTAGCGAATTAGAGTTACAATTTAAAATAATGCATGATATTTTCAATAAATATATATAATATTAAATCACAAAAGAAAGTAACAATATACCACAAAAATGTGTTAACCTAGGAGCATCATGAATTGTCCATGTTGGTATTCCATGGAATGGAAATCGTTTTTTCCCTATTGGTCTAGAGATATCATACATAGTGACGCCATCCCATAACTTAAACAACTCATCGATAAGAGGTTCAATATATACGTTCATATCTTTAACCTGGTACTTACCTAATTGGTTCAACATACATGATTAATTATACTTATCTAGATGTTGTTATATATAAAAGACATAATTACCATGCATCAAACAAAGAAATGAAATATTTTGTCATGCTTTAAAGAAAATAAAAGGTAATTAAATACCTGGAACAATCATTGACAACATTGTGTGCTCTCTCTTGATCGACATCCAAGGATGAAGGTTATTGTTTATAACAAAAACATACCACATTGAGTACGTATAACGAAGCTCTCCAAATGGATTGACACCATCAACTGCCAATGAAAGTCTAACATTTCGAGGTTCTTCTTTAAAAATTGGCCACTTTTCTTTGATGTACTTCAATGCAGAACCATCTGCAAGCATTTGAAGAACATTGTCTCAACTTCTATTCTTTTCATGGAAATCCATAAACTGTGTTATACTTTGGCACTTGAACAACCACTGGAAACGTGGAATTATCGAAATATAACAAAGAACTTTGTGAGGCACCTTCTTTGACGCTTTATCGGTTTGATATCTACTTATTTGACATTGTGGGCATTCATTGTCTAATGCATATTGTCCATAGTATATGATATGATCATTAGGATATGCATCAATAGCTTGATACTCCATTCCAATTTCTTTCATAATCACGGATATTTCTCGATATGTGCGTGGAAAAATATTTGACATCGGTAATAGAAATTCACCTAACAATCTACAAAATTCAAAACAATAAGTCAATGTAAGCAATATTAATCATCAATACTGTATCCATACTTTACAAATTAGAAAACAATAGCAATATAGGAAAAAAATGAACCTTTTAAGTATTTGTGAACATGCATGCATAAATAATTAACAAATCAAAAACCTTAGTATCTGTGTGAGGCATGTGTTTGATAAACCATTCAAAACCTTCAAGTTCACCAACAACAATATAGCAGATAGAAGATTTGTTGTTGAGCCTTCATAAAAAGGTTGAAGTGACTTCTCGAGTAGAGTATCAACATCATGACTATCATCCTGGTTGTCCTCATCCATTGGAGCAAATGTGTCTTGGATCAATCTATGTATCTCATCTTCCTGATTTGTATCACTAACGATATCTCCATCCATATCATCATTAATAACTTGATCAACAACTTCAATATTCTGATATCGAAGTTCATCACCCTGTAAAGGAGTATTTATGCTAGTACTTGGAAAATAACTCTCTGGAGGTCGACATTTTGGGGGCATCATCTATATATTTAAAAACAACATACTAAAGTTAGTGTGTATGGAAAATATATAAAAAACGATAAGAAATATTACTAAAATTCATGACATGATGACTATTACAGAGAATACATTAAATATTGAATAACCTCTTACCAAGGGATGATATTCATAACCCCCTTCAGTGTGCCCCTTATCCCTACAATGTCTTTCAGTTGTTGTTATTAAAAGTCTTCTTCTTTGCAAGCCCCTGCAATCATAGCAAGGGAAATAACATTTTCCATCGCCCCTCGCCTCTAATGCCGCTCTAAACTGATCAAGCTTCCTGTCATTTTTGTCCATAGTGACAAATCCTTGTACTAACAAGTAATTGTCTTACCTACACCATACCAAACAGTAAGTTGTCAATTTTTTATATTTTAGCTACTCCATGATATTTTAGCTACTCCTTTCGATTATGATATGTTTATTTACAGTGACCTACAATTCTCACAATTATTTTTTCTAAGACATCTTGACATGTTTTTTTTTATTATCATCGATTAACTATTAAGATCGATATGCTTCAATTTGTACTTTAGATTAGTGAGTATTGAATCACCATGGAAAATAATTACACACCATTTAACGAAAGTGGTCAAAATTTCTCAAACTTGAATCACTCGACACCATACACTGGCCTCTAAGTTTTTTTGTAGAGAAAATGTCAATCTTTGAAATTCACCACTAAAAAAAGAATGCCATCGACTTGTCATCCACAATTGGGTTTGGTTGGTTTAAATTATCACGTGTTGATTTGCAACTACTTACAATGGTCACAATTTTATGCTACTTACAATGGTCACGATTTTATTTTCTAAGACACTTTGGCATGTTCTCATTTTTCATTGTCTCACTAGTAGATTTCGTCATGAAATTTTTATATTTTAGCTACTCCTTATTAATAGTGTATAAAAAAGTTACATCAAATACAAACTAGAGTTAATCACTACATCTAGAATTGCGTGTGATTATAAAAAATTGAGAGAAATAACATCACATAAGAATGCAATGTTATATGATTAACCTAACCTAATACTAGACTAAAAATATGAAATAAATTAGATAGGCATAACATCATAGAAACAAAAAAGTTAGAGAGCTAACAAGGTCGCTAATGGATATGATTAGACCTAAGGGGATTTTTTTTCCACTTTCTATTTCAAACATTAGTCCAACGGATAAAGTTGTTATGAGTTGGTGGTTTTGTAATAAGGATTAAATTTACTTAAGGAATTGTAGGCTCAAATTGATCTAGATTGATAATGACATTTGTTTTTAATTTTTGAATTGTCTTATTGATGGAGTAATTTTCCCTCTTCTTAAAATACTTCTTCGGAAAATATTTTTCTTGACATTTCAGATGAATTTCCATAGAATATACTAGCTAGATCCAAAAACCAATGACATAACAGTTTTGAAATACGGTAATGCATATATAATATATTATCAAGGAAAAAACATACATGAAATTTCATTTGAACAAAAATTTACAAGTTAAATGAGTATATGTAAATAAATAAACATACTAACCTTGAAAGTTAGAAATTCAAGCTATTTAGATCGAGAATTGGATTTGTTCAATCGGTGGGTGACGAAAAAAATAAACAGCTCAAACAAAAGCCACGAACAGTGTCGCAACTATAGAAAATGTGTCGAAAAGTCGAAAAATCAGGTACATATAGATCGATTATCGTCGATATAGTGACAAAAATGCATGAGTTGACCCGCAAAAAGTCAACTAGTCGTTACAAGCCACGTGTGTAAGCAGGTGGTATGAGGTAGGCAATAGTCATCACTACAGTGATGAACTTTCATGGCAATAGCGACGATAATCACGCCCAATTTAGTAAAAAATGAAAAAAATGGAAACGTGGAAAAATTCTATGGAATAATCTGCCCATATGTAGTAGTGCCAGGATGGTACCCAAGGTAAACTGGATTCTTCAGGGTTCATGGCCAAGTCAAGATTCAAAAATTGGCTCACGAAGAGAAAAATCATGTCACAAAGTGGGATTTGAACCTAGGAGCATGATAACAACTTTCCTCTTAGCCACTCAAGCTACACCCGATTGATAATTAATTTACCAATTTAACCTAGTCTTAAGTTTATTTATTTTTCATTTAATTTACCAATTTGACCAATTTTTAACTTTATGTTAAATACAAAAATATTTTATACATTCATATCTTAAATTTGACTAAGCCACCCTATGATTATAAATTTATATTTTATTATTAAATTTCAAATAAATCACCTCCATAATTATAATTTTATATTTTATTATTAATTATGACCAAGTCACCTCTATTGTTATATTAATTTGTTTTTCTCTCATTTCTAATGGATACCTCTTTTTCGACCTATCTAGTATGACCGACTCACTCTTATCTAACTTTTCAAAGCTATAGTTTGATCCCCTAATGAGGGTTGGAGTTTCCACTCAACATATTGGCAACATTTCTAAACTTGAACATAGTTTAAAATCCATAAGTTTATACTATAACTATGATAAATTGAGAAAATCTACATACTCAAATATATATATTAATTGTTATTCATTTCCTTACTTTATGCACATTAAGGAATTAGTTAAAAGTTAGTTACTCTTTGAACTAGTTAATTTTGATCGAACCATGTCTTTGTAAAGTTTACATTATTAATGAAAAAATCAAAGTAAGCTTAAGTTTACAATCTAATAGAACCTTGTCGAATTGCAACTGGTGGGTTAGCACAAAATCTAGAAAGCTTCCTATTATTGGATTGGGGTTTTTGAACACCCTGGGCATGTAGCTCAAATGACATTTTTTCAAGGACAAATATCTCTTCATTCACTTCAAACAACACACCTCCCTTCACTTAAGACACCGCATCTCTCTATTATTTAAAGAATCAATTTGGATCCATTGATTATCAATTGCTCATATCCATGGAAACTAGCAAGGTCCCATAGGTTTCCAATAATCAGTTCCACATTCTCTTCTTTGTAAATAAGCCCACAATCAAGATCAAACAATGAGGTGCCATTTGTAAACTGGGAGGAAAGTGGGTACACTTTCCATTTAAACCTAGAGTAATCGATATGACCTCCTAGGAGAAGCCACATTCATTGTATTTACTATTTTATTTCATGCACCTATGTCATGTAGGGTTAACAACTAGATATTGATTGATTTTCATTTCCTTATTTTATGCACATGAAGAATTAATTATAAGTTTTTTTCTCTTTCATTCGGTCAACTATGATTTGTTGGCATGTTTTACAGGCAGCATTTGCTTGTCATTGATGGCAAGATCAGAGTATGCAGCGAAGGCAAAACAAGGACAAAGTAAGCTCAGGAGGAATTAGCGCAGAGTCGAATGCAGTGCGTAGGTGCGCACCAGGAATGAGGTTAACCCATTGCCAAAGCTCAAGAGAGATAGCGTCAAGCGGATCAAAGGTCGAGGCCCTTGACACTTAGAAATTCTTCCAAGTAAGGAGGATGCGTAAGCTCGGGAGGAGATGTGTCAGTGATCGTTGGATCCTATCCTGACTTCCTGATGGCCGTTAGATCTGAATGTAGACAAAAAAAGAACGCACAGAAGAGGAGGATAGATCTCATGCGTTAGATCTGAGCATAAGATCTGACCATCGTTGGATCAGGGAGAACCTACACGTTCATTAAAGAGCACGAAGTGATGAAATCGCGAAGCGACGAAATTGTGAAGTGGAAAAATCGCGAGAAGATCTGGACCGTCAATACACCAAGATTATAGACCGTTTATCTAAGATCAATCTCGGAGTTTCGCCTATCGCGACTTGGAGTGACAAGAACCCCCATCAAAGGAATCGTGAGATGCGAATTCACGATGAGATTTGGACCGTAGATTCATCGAGATCGTGGACCGTTAATCTCAACTCTATCTCAGATTTTCGTGAATCGCGACTTGGAGAGGCAAGAAACAATACCACAGGATTGCCGAAATCACGATATGATCTGATCCGNGACTCACATTAGCAAACCACGTCAGTTAAGAACACGTGGCATAACCAGGCAATGACAAGTGTCAAACTGATTCAACATTTCAGGCACATGTAAGTCACGAATCAGAGTGACACGTGGTATTTATTCGACATGTGTCAATCCACATGTGACGTCAGCAGGTTTACATCACTTCGGAGTTTCAGAAATGAGGAGTTGGATATGCATAAGAACATTCACCACAGGAATGTCGAAATCGCGATTTAATTGTAGTCGTCAAATCAAGGTGCAATCTGGACTGTCAATCCGACTCCATTTCAGAGTTTCACGAATTGCAATTTGGAGAGGCAAGAACCCCTACCATAGGAGTCTCGAAGTCGCAAACCCCGATATCGCAATATACAAAATCACGAAGAGATCAGGATTGTCGAATCACTTAGAGTGTGGACCGTTGATCCGACTCCATTTCAGAGCTTCGAATATCGAGACATGGAGCATCAAGAGACTCTACCATAGGAGTGTCGAAACCCCGAAATGCCGAAATGCGAAACGAATAAATAACGATAGAGTTAATCCAACGGTGCTGGTAAATCTAATCACGATCGGAGGGCTAATGTTTCCCTTCGTTGACTAACTGATGGAAACCATTGATGATCTCTGCCAAAGGATTCGAAGAGACTCTATGTGATCGCTAGAGGAGATGAAGAGTCTCCAAGCTTCGTCCAGTGAAGGAAGACAACTCTTAGAGGAATTGATAGGTGGATGAGCATTGAAGTCTGTAGCTGAAAATAGAAAGAATAAGCTCGTCGAAGATAGAGATGACAAAGAGCCTCAACTTCCAAAGAAGTTGAGACAGAACACCCAGTGATGCTGAACGCGTGGGAAAAACTGTCGAAGAAGTTGAAGAGTCACGATGATGATGAGGCAGAGCACTCAAGATGTGGAGGAATTTGGCGCGGAGTGAGCATGCAGAGGCATTGTGAATATTACATGCACAAAGAGCACAGAGACTATAAGAATGTGAAACTAATAAGAGACAAGGGTTGTCATTGCGCAGGAGAATTTAGGGGAGTGCAAGGAGGCAGAGTGCAGGAGCAG
>JASDQU010502695.1:67213-80624 GCA_032191745.1 Picea mariana | reverse complement strand
AATATATCTTGTTAATCTTTCATTTTTTCTTTGTATCAAGCTCCTTTCTCACACCCTTTCTAGCATCTATATTGATAAAATTAAGCATTGTATATATGATGAATGATGCATTGGTATTAACATGGCCGAACTCATTGTCACCCTTCTTCTATGTGCTTATGATATTTTTCTCCTTGAAAAACTATTGAACATCTTCACAAGCAAATCAAAATTCTCTAATAATTTTGCAAAAACTATAAGCTTACATTAAATCAATAAAACCAAGATTATGATAACTAATTCTAAGAAAAGAATTTTTCCTTTGATTTTATACATTGATAACACCTTTGAAAAGGTGCAATCTTACAAGTACTTAGGTATCGATTTCAATTGTCATTTCAAGGGCCACAATTTTGAGAAAAAGAATCATTGGTGGTTAGAAAATTATTACAGTCTTGATAACAAATGTAAAATTGTTGAGCTTTGAGATAAGGAAATTTTCATTTTCAACACTTTAGTGATCCCAATTATTCTTTATGCCCATGAAGTTTGGGCCTGCAATATCCCTCATGAGACTTGTAGGAATAAAATTAAGCAAATGCAAAATCACTTCATAACCTATAATTTTAAAATTAAATGTGACACTCACTTCTTTCTCTTAATTGAAGTGCGATGAATTTCTATGAAGTCTAAAGCCGTGATTCGGTTTTTTTATTATAAGCACAAATGGTTTGACAAGTTGAGCAAAAATGAGTCCTTGTTATTATTTCTAGTATGAGTAGTAGTCACCACATGTTTAAAAGAGGTTTGGATAGCAATACTGAGGCTTGGATTACCTATTGGAACATAAAAGAAGACATTCAAATTAATAATATCCATAATATAAAGTCTTACATCCCTATGAATTTTAAAGATAAGACCTAAAAGGATAATGAAATCATGAATAAGAAGTCGAAACACTCCAAAGATTTTATAAATCCTAATTTGGTCTATCCAAACTATTTTTCCGGCATTATGCGTTTAAAATACAAAATGAATATTACCAAGATCACTACCAATGCTCATGACCTCCATAATGAAACCAACCCAAAAACACCTTGGTATGACAGATTTCTTTTAACTTTCCCTATTATTAATAACATAAGACATAGTCTTACCTAGTTTCATAACTTAAGTACTTCTACAAAAACCATAATGATTTTTATACTTACATTTCCACCATGTTAAAACATAGAAATTACATTCTAAAATAGTGTAGATCTGTAGCATCCCCAAATCCCTGCTGGGCAATGCCACACAAAAATTCCAAACTCTAATACTATTTTAATTCATAAAAATACTCTCCAAATGCACAAATTCATACAAAATAATAACAGAAATATACATCCATCTTACACAAGAAAAATCCATGAAACTAAATGCATAAATATTAACACATCACATTAATTAACACACAATTGACACTTATGTTTGATAAAATAACACTAACTATGTATAGGCCTTCCACGTTCCTCACATCCTTAGACCACACCGCTCATAAACTCTTTACAGTGGGTCACCCCCGAGATCGGGCTAAAACTCCACTTGGGTAAAGGATTTCTAACCACGATAAGGTATTTCTAACAACATATAAACTCAAACATATGTTTCAACTCAAACTAACAGCCTAAAGTCTCGCATTCCCCACATGCTTGTCCCACCCCAGGAAGTGTGCCCCTTCACTGCTCAACAGTCCTTCGGTTGTCCCGCTTCCCTTCTTAGGCTTCAACAACATGTCAGAAAGTAAGTCTCAGATCCCTGTAGCTACAGTTTGGCATCTTGGGAAACCAATTCCCAACAATTCTCTCACCTGAAGAGAATTCTCACAGGCCTGGCAACCCGCTTATTCAATGTACTACGGGATTGACAACCCACCTCTTTAGTCCAGATCCAAATCTCTCCCTGGTACGAGTACAGGTACTCACAACATGAAGGTACATATGATCATAGTATGGAGGTGGTGAGGTGAGAACGAATAACAATCGAATGATAGGAAAATGAACTAAGTCCAAACTATATGTATGCATGTTCCAAACTTGATACTTGTCATTTTGGGAACTACCTTGGGGCCCACTTTTCCCCCACTTGTCCCCCACTTGTCCCCATCCTTAGAACATAGGATCAAAATAAATATCCATAATTTATATTTAAGGAATATTAATATTAAATTAATATAATATTCCATTGGGCTTAAGCCCCCTTGGCTTAGCCCTTTTCCTAGACTCTTAGGCCCCTTTCCCTATCTAGTGGAGTTTTATCCCCCCATTATCTTTTACATGTTTGGTCTGTAGCAGTGATGTTTTTTCATTAAAATTTGTGTGTGATTACATATTACAATGATGGCTCACTGGCCATTTTAGCATATGGCTCTCCATCCTAATAACCACACAAGCAGTCTAGCCTCAAAATACATATACACAAAGGCACTCTAGCCCAATTGTCCTATCTCACTAGCCTATGTGTTCATTTACATTTATATGTACAATTGGGGTTCGACCTAGGGGTATTACATTCCCCTCCCCCTTATTTATGCACTATCCTCAGTGCAGTATATACACATATACAATCAAAACTTCAAAAGTCTTCAAAACGATGAGGGTATTATACCTGCATAGTATCCTTGTGCTCCCAATTTGCATCCTCGGGACCGTACCAGGTTCATTATACATTTACCAATCCTATTGCTTGATTTTGGAGCAGCTTAGCTTTCTGATCCAATATGCATACCGACTGAACTTGGAAGTCTCCTTCTTGTTCCACCTAAATCACATTATAATCAATGACATGATTAGCATCAGGTACATATTTTTTAAGAAATGATACATGGAATACATTATGAATACACATTGATGTAGGTAAGGCAAGCATGTGTGCTACAAGACCAATCCTCTCTAGGATTTCAAATGGACCACAATAACGAGCTGCCAATTTTGAATAATTTCCTAACTCCAGGGAACTTCTTTTGGCCTTTAATTTTAAGAATAGATGGTCACCCACTTTGAACTCTTTGTGACTTCTACCCTTATCATTATATGTTTTCTTTTTGTCCTAGGAAACCTTTAAATTTCATTTTATTTTCTCCATCTAATCTTCCAATTCCCTGATTAATTATGGTCCATCCATTGCTCTGTCTACTGGGTTGTCCCAGCTCATTGGTGTGTTTCACTTTTTTCCATCAAGTGCCTCAAATGGGCTCATATTTAGAGATGCTTGATAACCATTGTTATAAGAAAAATCCACCAAATGAAAATAATCCTCCCATTTGGTGTTTTATCTATCACATACATTCTTAACATATCTTCAATCACTTAATTCACCCTCTTTGTTTTCCCATCTGAGTCTAGATGATAGGTTGTGCTAAAGTTCAGATTGGTCCCAAATCCTTTGAATAATCCTTTCCAAAAATTAGATGTAAATTTTGGATCTCTTTCAGACACAATTGTCATGGGTATACCATGTAGTCGAGCAATTTGTCTCATATAAATACTTGTAGCACCATCCTCAAGTGTTGATCGTGTTCTTCTTCATATTTTGAGTAAATACATATGTCATCCAAAAATATAATGGCAAACTTATCCAAATATTCTTTGAAAATACCATTCATTAAACACATGAAGACAATCAATGCATTTAATAACCCAAATGGAACCATTGTGAACTCATAATGTCCATACCTTGTTCTAAAGGTTGTATTGATAATGTATTCATCCTCAATTCTTACCTGGTGATAACTTGACCTGAGATCAATCTTAGAGAATACCTTAGCATCTTTTAGCTGATCAAAAAGATCATCTATCCTTGGTAAATGATACTTGTTCTTCACAATTAACTTGTTCAACTGCCCGACGTCAAAGCAAAACCTCAAGGTTCCATCCTTTTTCTTCACAAATAATACTAGGGAACCCCAAGGTGACACACTTGGGTGTATATACCTCTTCTTTAGAAGTTCCTCCAACAACATTTGCAACTCCTTCAACTCTGGTGTACTCATCCTATAAGTAGTCTTGGATAAAGGGGTTTCTCCAGACATTGAATTTATGGAGAAATCAATATCTCTCTTGGGTGGCAACCCCAGTATTTCTTTAAATGCATCTTAAAACTCTCTTAAGACTATATAATCTTCAATACTTGGTACTTTATCCTTAGGTTCCTCCTCCATATGTGTTGTAAATACTTGACATCCTTTCCTGAAGTTTTTCTTCAACTGCAAGGATAAAACTTCTCTGATGGTTACTGCTCTTGGAATATCCTAAACTATCATCAAGTTCCCTTCTTCATCTAAGAAGGTAAAAGCCTTATTATAACGGTCTAGAAAAACATGATGTTGGTCCAACCAATCCATACCGATTAGGCAGTCATATGAGCACAAAGGTATGATATTTAAATATTCCCCTGTGCTTAATCCATTCATGTCCATTGGGCATACCTTAACCATCTCATTAATATTCCTTTTAGCTTCTGTAGCTAGTTGCACCATCCAAGGTTTACCAAGCTCGCTTCTTTGCAAATGAAATCTTTCCACCATCTTAGGATCTAGATAACTATGACTAGCTCATGAATTAATCAAAATAACAATGGGTTGGTTGTTGATATTACCTTCCACTTCAATCATATGTGACTGAAACCCAGCTTGCTTGTTATCCAGAGCTGTGTAGATCCTAGGTACATTTCTTCCCATGTCCTCCATTGTTTCAACTTATTGTAAATTTTGAACAATCCTCACTTTTTCACCGCTGTGAGGGAAATATATGTACATATGATCTCCCCCACAAGCCCAACATTGAATAGGTGGTTTCCTTGGTATTTTCCCCATTGTCTCAGTCATATTGGGTTTCTTAGGAGCTGGTTTTCCTTGAGAATTATTTTGGTAGAATGGTGACTTTGTCCCCTTCCTCCTCTGTTCCATATTTCTCTTCTTCTTATCTTCCCACGCCTTTTGGAAAGTTGTTCTTCGTCTATGATGATCATAAATAAATTTATCTCTCCTTATGGTTTCCTCTAGTGTCTTGGGATCATCATATTGTATCGTGTTACTGATAAATGATGGCATCCCACTCAAGTACCTATGAATCTGAACTTGTTCATCCTTTATGAAAGAAACATATTTTATTAGCTCTAAGAACCTCCTTTCATACTCATCTATGGTAATACTCCCAATATCGAGTTCAAAAAAATCCTTCATCTTCTCATCATAGTATCATTTGGTTAAATACCTCTTTTGAAAATACCTTTTGAATTCTCTCCAAGTAACATTTTTCTCATCAATGTGTTTCACTTACAAAAATTGATCCCACCACATTGATGTTTTTCCTTTGAGTTGAAATATGGAAATTCTTCCATCTGCCTATGAATGGTAATTATGCAACTGAAAATAATTTCTCATTCCCAACAACCAAGTGTCAATATCCTCATCCTTCTTGTGTTCACCATCAAATGTAGGTGGTTTGATTTTATTCATTTCTCCCTGTAGCTCATACACCCTAGAATTCTTCTTATGCTTCCTAACAAGGGATGGACTTGAACTACTGTGTGTTCTCCTAGTTGAATGGATTAGGGAGTGATGGTGATGCCTACCAACACTTATGGTTCTTCTCCTCTCATCATGAGGCCTGATTTGCTTGACTTGATCTCCTTATCCATCTTCTTCTCTATTCTATCCAAGCTCTACATTAACTTGATGTTAAATCCTTCTTGCTTCTTCTTGGCTTTCATAATCTTCTTGTTATCAGATTTATAAATTTAGACATCCTTTTGCAAAAATTTTATGGTATCTACCAAGTTCATGCTCTCTTCCTTTCCATCTTCTCCATGCCCATTGGATTATGTTACTACAATATCCACACCCATACCAAATATTCTTCCTTCATATTCATAATTGTAAGTTCCTTGGGAATCATCCATGTCTTGGTTTACTGATATTCCTGTTGAATTTTTCTTACGTCGAATTATGTTCTTGGTTCTGCAAAATGTGTATGCAACAATATTTGTAAGGCTACAAGAATTTAAGAAATCCATCATTTTATAGACGTCTTACCGATGAATCCTTACGACTTGGCCAATTTTCCACTTCTTACCGCGGGTTCACGGGTTCGCGGGGATACCATACCTCTTTCCATATCCTCAATTCCCTCCGTGCTCTATGATAGCTTAAAACTTAGAAAAAATCCAATATCTTACCGCAGTTTTGTGGGACTAACAGTTAACCTGCCACACGGCTCCACATCATCCGTCCACTATCATCCTTTCCAACATGTACCTACCACCGTAGCAATACATGTCTTTCTTCTACCACATCAACTTCACGTGACATCATACGGTATAATACCCAAATTTGAAATTTATTTCTTGTATTTCCATTAAAATTTGGGGATTTTAATTCTTGGTTCATTTCATGCATTACTCATAAATTCCCAAAGAATTTCCACCACAGAATTCGAGACTTTTGCCCAATTTTTACCATGGGAATTCTGCAATTACTTTTGTGGCCACCATTAGAGGTTGTAACTAAGCTGAAAACAGTCAAATTGGGGTTTGTACATACGAATTCGACCCCCCACTCTTCAAATTCGCCTCTTTCACATTGAATTTGTCTTGAATTACTCTGCGAAAGTTGGGTTTATTTCCCAATTTCACCTCAATTTTGGCATGGGTGCCATGGACGCTTTGTAACTTCAACATTCACCCATCTACAGGCCCAAATATGGTCAATTAAAGACTAAATTTTCTTAAACTTAATTCCTGGGCTTATTTCTTCCAAATTATTTGCAAAATTCCTTTAGTTTGACTGCAATAAGTTTATTGAACAGTTTGTAGACATCTTCTAACATTCTCTCAAAAAACTTTCTAACATAGTCTGTGTTTTTAGTTATGTGTTCTGATAAATGCCCCATGCAGGCTCAATGTTGAAAATTGGGCTCTGATACCACATTGTATCATCACCAAATCCCTGTTGGGCAATGCCACATGAAAATTATGAACTTTGCTACTAATTTAATTCATAAAATTTCTCTGCAAATGCACAAATTCATACAAAATAATAACATAAATATACATGCAGCTTACATAGGAAAAATCCATGAAAATAAATGCATAAATATTAACACAACACATAAATTAACACACAATTGAAACTTATCTTTGATAAAAGAACACGAAATGAATGTAGGTCTTTCACATTCCTCTCAGTCGTAGACCACACCACTCATAAACTCTCAGTAGTCGGTCACCCTCGAGCTGGGGATAAAACTTCACATGGGTAAAGGATTTCTAACCAGACTAAGTTTTTTCTAACAACATATAAACTCAAACACAAGTTCCAATTCAAACTAACAACCTACAGTCCCTCATTCCTCGCATGTATGTCCCACCCCAGGAAGTGTGCCCCTTCTTTTCTCAACATTCCTTCGGCTGCCCCACTTCCCTTCTGAGGCTTCAACAATGGGCTTGAAAACCCTCTTCTTCAATGTCCTACGGGCCTAACAACCCACCTCTTCAGTCCAGATCCAAAGCTCTCCCTGGTATAGGCACATGTACTCGCAGCATGAAGGTACAGATGAACATAGTATGGAGGTGGTGAGGTGAGAATGAATAATAGTTGAATGATAGAAAAATGAAATAATTCCAAACTATATGTATGCATGTTCCCAACTTGACACTTGTCATGTTGGGAACTACCTTGGGGCCCACTTGTCTCCAACTTTTCCACATCCTTAGAACTTAGGATAAAAATAAATATCCACACTTTAGATTTAAGGAATATTAATATTAAATTAATATAATATTCCATTGGGCTTAAGCCCCCTTATCTTATCCCTTTTCCTATACTCTTAGCCCCCTTTCCCTATTTAGTGGAGTTTTATCCCCCCATACCTTTTTACATGGTTGGTCTGCAACAATGATGTGTTTTCATTAATATTTGCGTTTGATTACATGTTTTCATTTCCTTATTTTATGCACATGAAGAATGAATTAAAATTTTGTTGCTCTTTCATTCAGTCAACTATGATCAGACCCTCTCTCTATAAAGTTACATAATAAGTACATCAATAGAAGGAAGCACAAATCATATGTCTTTATTCATCCAAAATATATCATGTTAATATTTCATTTGGTCTTTGTATCAAGCTCCTTTCTCACACCCTTTTTGGCATCTATATTGATAAAATTGAGCATTGTATATATGATGAATGATGCATTGTTATTAACATGGTCGAAATCATTGTCACCCTTCTTATATGTGCTTATGATATTGTTCTCCTTGCAATAACTATTGARCATYTTCACAAGTAACTCAAAGTTATCTAATAATTTTGCAAAAACTATAAGCTTACATTAAATMAATAAAACCAAGATTATGATAACTAATTCTAAGAAAAGAATTTGTCCTTTGATTTTATACAGTGAYAAYAYGTTTGAAGAGGTGCAATCTTACAAGTACTTAGGTATCGATTTCAATTTTCATTTGAAGGGCCACAATTTTGAGAAAAGAATCATTCGTGGTTAKAAAATTATTACAGCCTTGAAAACAAATGTAAAAATGTTGAGCTTTGAGATTCAAATAAGGAAATTTTCATTTTCAACACTTTAGTGATCCCAATTATTCTTTATGCCTATGAGGTTTGGGCCTGCAATTTCCCTCATGAGACTTGCAGGAATAATATTAAGCAAATGAAAAATCACTTCATAACCTATAATTTTAAAATTAAATGTGACACTCATGACTTCTTTCTCTTAATTGAAGTGGGATGTATTTCTATGAAGTCTAAATCCATGTTTCGGTTTTTAGATTATAAGCACAAATGGTTTGACAAGTTGAGCAAAAATGAGTCCTTGTTATTGCTTCTAGTATGAGTAGTAGTCACCACATGTTTAAAAGAGGTTGTGATAGAAATATCGAGGCTTGGATTACCTATTGGAACATAAAAGAAGACATTCGAATTAATAATATCCATAATATTAAGTCTTACATCCATACAAAATTTAAATATAATACCTAAAAAAATAATGAAATCATGAATAAGAAGTCAAAACACTCCAAAGATTTTATAAATCCTAATTTGGTCTATCCAAACTATTTTTCCAGCATTATGTGGTTAAAATACAAAATGAATATTACCAATATCACTACCAATGCTCATGACCTCCATAATGAAACCAACCCAACAACACCTTGGTATGACTGATTTCTTTTAACTTTCCCTACTATTAATAATATAAGACATAGTCTTACCTAGTTTCATAATTTAAGTACTTTTACAAAAACCGTAATGATTTTTATACTTACATTTCCACCATGTTAAAACATAGAAATTACATTTTAAGCAGTGTAGATTTGTAGCATCCCCAGATCCCTATTGGGAAATGCCACATGAAAATTACTAACTCTGATACTAATTTAATTCATAAAAATACTCTCCAAATGCACATATTCATACAAAATGATAACAAAAATATACATGCATCTTACACAGGAAAAATCCATGAAAATAAATGCATAAATATTAACACAACACATAAAACAATTGACACTTATGTTTGATAAAAGAACACCAAATCCATACATGCCTTCCATGTTTCTCCCAACCTTAGACCACACCGCTCATAAACTCTCAGTAGTGGGTCACCCCCGAGCTAGGGATAAAACTCCACCTAGGTAAAGGATTTCTAACTAGGCTAAGATCTTTCTAACATCAAATAAAATCAGACACATGTGTCAACTCAAACTTACATCCTAAAGTCCCTCATTCCTCACATGCATGTCCCACCCCAGGAAGTGTGCCCCTTCTCTGCTCAACAGTCCTTCGACTGCCCCACTTCCCTTCTTAGGCTTCAACAACAGGTCAGACACAAAGTCTCAGATCTCTATAGTTGCAGCTTGGAACCTTGGGAAACAAATTCCCAACAATTCTCTCACCTAGAGAGATTGCTCACAGGAATGAAAACATGCTTCTTAAATGTACTACGGTCCAGACAACCCACCTCTTTAGTCCAGATCCAAAGCTCTCCCTGGTACAGGTATAGGTACTCACGGCATATAGATACAGATGACCATAGTATGGAGGTGGTGAGGTGAGAACAAATAATAATCAAATGATAGTAAAATGAACTAATTCAAAACTATATGTATGCATGTTCCCAACTTGAAACTTGTCATGTTGGGAACAACTGTGGGGCCCACTTGTCCCCCACTTATCCCCATCCTTAGAAATTAGAATAAAAATAAATATTCATACTTTAGATTTAAGGAATATTAATATTAAATTAATATAATATTCCACTGGTCTTAAGCCCTTTTAGCTTAGCCCTTTTCCTAGACTCTTAGCCCCCATTCCATATCTAGTGGAGTTTTATCCCCTCATTCTCTTTTACATGTTTGGTGTGTAGCATTGATGTGTTTTCATTGATATTTGCATGTGATTACATATTACAATGATGGCTCACTAGACATTTTAGTATCTGGCTCTCCAGCCTAATAACCACACAAGCACTCTCGCCTCAAAATAAATATACACAAAGACACTCTGGCCCAACTATTCTGGCTCACCATCCTATGTGTTCATTTAGATTTATATGTGCAATTGGGGTTCGTCCTAGGGGTATTACATTCCCCTCCCCCTTATTTATGAATTGTCCTCGGTGAAGTATATACACATATACAATCAAAACTTCAAACGTCTTCAAAAAGATGTAGGTATTATGCATGCATAGCATCCTCGTGCTCCCAAGTTGCATCCTTAGGACCGTATCAAATCCATTGGACCTTTACCAATCCTATTGCTCGATTCTAGAGCAGCATGACTTTCCGATCCAATATGCATATCGGTTGAACTCGGAAGTCTCCTTCTTGCTCCACCTTAATCACATTTTAATCAATGACATGATTAACATCAGGTACATAATTTTTAAGCAATTATACATGGAATACATTATGAATACACATTGATGTAGGTAAGGCAAGCATGTATTCTACAGGACCAATCCTCTCTAGGATTTCAAATGGCCCACAATAACGAGCTGCTAGTTTTGAACAATTTCCAAACTTCAGGGAACTTTTCTTGGCCTTTACTTTTAAGAACACATGGTCACCCACTTTGAAATCTCTGTGAGCTCTACCCTTATCATCATAAATTTTCTGCATGTCCTGGGAAACGTTTAAATTTCATTTTGTTTTCTCTATTTGCTCTTCCATTTCCCTAATTAATTATGGTCCAACTATTGCTCTATATGTTGGGTTGTCCCAACTCATTAAGTGTGTTTCCCTTTCTGCCATTAAGTGCCTCAAATGGGCTCATCTTTAGAGGTGATTGATAGCCATTGTTATAATAAAACTCCACCAAATTCAAATAATCCTCCCATTTGGATGGTTTATCCATCACATACATCCTTAACATATCTTCAATCACTTGATTCACCCTCTTTGTTTTCCCATCTGACTCTAGATGATAGGTTGTGCTAAAGTTCATATTGGTCTCAAATCCTTTGAATAATCCTTTCCAAAAATTTGATGTAAAATTTAGATCTCGGTCAGATACAATTGTCTTGGGTATACCATGCAGTCGAGCAATTTCTCTCATATAAATATAAAAAATGTTAGCTTCCTTGTCAGTGAGCTTCACTGGAATAAAATGGGCAGATTTAGTAAGCTTATCCACCACTACCATGATACAATCATGTTGCTTATTTGTTATGGGCAACTTAGTGATGAAATCCATCATTAAAACTTCCCATTTCCACTCAAGAATGGGTAATGGTTGTAGAACCCAGTTGGGTGTATATGCTCAGTATTGACCTTTTCGAATTCCAAACACCTAGCAATAAAATAAACCACTTATTTCTTCATACATGGCCAATAATATTGGATCTTTACAACCGTAATAGTCTTCTGGTAACCTAGGTGTCCATCATAAGGAACATTATGCATTTATTTTAATATCATATTTTTCAATTCCTGAGAATTT
Organism: Picea mariana; assembly: GCA_032191745.1. NCBI lineage: Eukaryota > Viridiplantae > Streptophyta > Pinopsida > Pinales > Pinaceae > Picea > Picea mariana. The sequence continues at coordinate 68,649 of JASDQU010502695.1, read as the reverse complement.
GGCACATAAATTATGCCCCAGTATATGAGAATTTCATCCTTTTCCAGCTTTTAGTTTTCCATTTTCTATTGCAAATCACCTTGCTGAAATTTTTCCTTTATTTCCATGTACCATTTATCTAATTTTGCAGCCTCTAGAATTTTGTCTTTCAAATCTATCGGGTACATGTTAATGGTTGTAGCATGCATCTCATGCACTCTCCTACTGAGCGCATCAACCACCTTGTGCTCCTTACCCTTGATATGATTTATATCAAAATCATATTCACTGAGGAAATCCAATCATCTGCTCTATCTTACATTTAAAGTTGGTTGTCCAGATAAATATTTCAGATCACTATGGTTTGTCCCCAACTCGAATATTTTCCCCATGAGGTAGTGCCTCCACATCTTCAAGGCATGTACTATGGCTACCAATTCCAAATCATGAGTAGCATAGTGTCTTTCATGGTCCTTTAATTTTCTTGATTTGTAGCACACCACATGTCCATTCTGACTAAGAACTCCACCAAGTCCTTCTTTACATGCATATGTGCATATAATGAAGTCTTCATTTGGATCAACAATCCTCAATATTGGAGCACTAGTCAACAAAGACTTCAAGTGTTGGAAAAAAAATTCACAATCTGATGTCCACTCAAACTTGATACCCTTCTTTTGCAAGGAAGTGATTGGGTGTGGAATCTTTGAGAATCCTTCAACAAATCTTCTGTAGTAACCTGCAAGTCCCATAAATGATCTCACCTTAGAGACATTCCTTGGTCTTGGCCACCATTCAATGGATTTTATCTTCTTCGAGTCCACTGTTATCCCTTCCTCTGAAATAGTATGCCCCAAGTAACGTGTATGTCGTTGGTAGAATGAGCACTTGCTCAACTTTGCAAATAGTTAATGTTCTCTCCATACTTGTCGCACCATCCTCAAGTGTTTCTCATGTTCTTCTTAAAATTTTGAGTAAATACGTATGTCATACAAAAATACAGTGACAAATTTATCAAAGTATTCTTTGAAAATACCATTCATTAAACACATGAAGATATGTGATGCATTTGATAACCCAAATGGCATCCTTGTGAACTCATAATGGCCATACCTTGTTCTAAAAGTAGTCTTGCTAATGTATTCCTCCTTAATTCTTACTTGGTGATAACCTGGTTGGAGATCAATCTTAGAGAATACCTTAGCATATTTAAGTTGATCAAAGAGATCATTTATCCTTGGCAAAGGATACGTGTTCTTCATAGTTACCTTGTTCAACTTCCTGAAGTCAATGCAAAACCTCAAGGTTCCATCCTTTTTCTTCACAAATAATATTGGGGCACCCCAAGGTGACACACTTGGGCGTATATACCCCTTATTTAGAAGTTCCTCCAACAACATTTGCAACTCCTTCAACTTTGGTGTACTCATCCTATAAGGAGTCTTGGATAATGGGGC
>JASDQU010502695.1:3902-14903 GCA_032191745.1 Picea mariana | reverse complement strand
AAGGTCGGGGGGGTCCAATATGCCCTGTCGACCGTAGATCTGAGTGCCTGATTATCGACCACTAAGATTAGCACACCCTTCTTCTAACTTATCCTATCCTTCCAATTATTTCAATTCGACAGTTGACGGAAATTTGGGTGATTGAAATCTCAAATATGATCCCTTGATTATCTTATCCTTCCACTTAAATCAATCAGATGGCTGACGGAAATTTGGATGATCGAATTCGCAATTGTTCTGCCCCGCTTATCCTATCCTCCATCAAGTGAATTATAATTTACCTCCAAGTCTGCAAGTGTCTGATTCATCCATAATACTTGGGTACAGCAAGTGGTAGCTTCAATGTATTCATTTTATGTAATCAATAAGGAAATGGAACCTTGCTTCTTTCTCAACCATGCTACAAGAAAATATCTTAAGAAGAATGCACCTCCACTCATTCTTTTCCTTTCATCCACGCAGTTAGCCCAATCAACATCTGAATAGACTGATAGTTGAAAATTTTTATTCCTAGGATACCATAGGCCATAGTTCATTGTTCCTTTCAAGTATCTGAATACTCTTTTGACAGCTAACAAATGACTCTGTTTAGGTGCATCCTGATACCTTTCTACCATTCCAATAGCATGCATTATGTCTGGATGGGATGTTGTGATGTAAAATAGGTTTCATATCATAGATCTATATGAATTATGATCAACATTAGGTGAGTCATCATCCTTGCTTAAATTGCATCTAGTGACCATAGGTGTATAATATTCCATTTGAAACCTTTTCAACATTTCTCTTAGATATTTCTCCTAAGAAAGAAATATTCCTTCAGACCTCTAAGTAATTTGCAGACTAAGAAAAAATAACAGTTCCCCTATCATAGACCTTTCAAATTCAGACTTCATGGCAAGAGCAAACCATTGTACCAATGAAGCATTATTGCTTCCGAAGATGATGTCATCTACATAGACCAACACAATGAGCAAATCATTACCCTTTTTTTGATATATAGATTGTTTTCAATTGTTCCTCTCTTGAACCCTTTATCTTGAAGATACTTATCCAGTCTATAATACTAGGAACAAGGAGCTTGTTTAAACCCATATAAGGATTTCTTCAGCTTGCAGACAAAGTCAGGGTTATCTGACAGTTGGAAACCCTCTAGTTGTTCCATATAGAATTATTCTTTTAGATCTCCATTTAGGAAATCTAAATTGACATCCATTTGATATAATTTAAACTATTTATGACACATGTTGTCGCTAGAGTTGGTTCTAGGTTGTAATAGAGCCAAGCCTTAGCACATTTTAAATGAAAAAATAATTTATCACTCAGAACTTGATTTGGGTTGTGTGCAAGTAAATTCTAAGATAACCACGAACCACTTTTGATTAGAAGTTGCCCCTTCCAACCCGAGAGGGATCTCTCGAATATATGTCACGATAGGATATCCAATAAGCTTAACAACGAGCAGATCTGTGGATAAAAAAAAGTTTTGAGGTTTTTAGGGTTGATGAGTCAGACAGGGAGGTAGTCCATTGGGCAAGGAGTCAAATGATCAAGCAAATAGCAAGAGTGTTTCGACAATGGAAATCCATGGAGTAGAGGCGAGATAGAAGCTGATTACAAAGAGAAGGATTTATAAAAGTATGGCAGCTGAATAAAGAGAAAACATATCAATACACAAGGAGCACTTAGCGATGAGTGAATTCCAAGCACAAATCAGTGGAAAGAGATGGTTGGGACAGAGCATCTAACAAAGGATGAATTCTGAACCTTGATCTCTGCAAGAAACAACCTATAACCATTATGCAACAAAGCATCTAACAGAGGATGAATTCTATTACAATGCAATTACAAATCGATAATAAAAGATAGATGGAGTGATATTGAAACTAAGAAAATGGACAAACTCTACAAGCAACATCACAAGAATCTCTGATATGGATAAAACATGCTTCTGCAATCTTATATTAAATTGAAAATGAAATATATAGACCAGGAGTACTACTCCTATGTGTATTTCCCCCTATCCAATGTTACAAATATGCGTCATATAGGTCTTAAGGTTGAAAATCCTCCCAAAACAACAGTTACAATCAATTCTTGAAACTAACGGCCATAGAAGATGGGCCAAACTGTTGATAATTGAAGCTACGGTTATGGTTATGATAGATGTGAATAAAATTAAAGAGGATTTTGTGCCTCTGTTTTTTCTGAGCAAAAACATCTCTCAATTCCCTGAGATCCATTTTCATTTGCCTCATATCTACATTTTACAAACATGTGTCAAAATAGGAAAATATGATATCCGCAAATTAGAGCTCAGAGATGGATTCAATTCTCCAAATATGTGACACCTGTAGTAAAAATGAGAGAGTATTTTTATCTTCGATGTGTTAGGAACAAAAACCTCCGACCGTTGCTCAAAATAATCCTCGAGTCGCTCAGAATCATCATTTGAAAATGATGACTCAGCATAGTAAAACATGCCACATTTATGAAAATGAACCTCATCTTGCGGGGGACTTTTGACTACCTTCCCAAGATCCAAATCAAATTCTGAAGACACCACTGGAAAGCTTAGGATATTTATATGTCGATCAACTATTCGAACACGGACAATAGCCTCCCTAAGGCCATTTTTTGCATATGACTGGAGTCTTGATTTTGGGTTTTTGTGTTTCGGGGTTTTGGGTATCATGTCTTCAAGAGTTATGACATGCAAGGAATCCTGAATCACAAAATCGCGATGGTATTAATTAGGCGATAATTATTTGTCTTAATCTCTTAATTAATCACGATAAGCAGTTAATCTTTAACCTTTCATGGATTTAAGTGTTGGGACTTCGATAATACTTGACGCGAGAAATCCCAAATCGTGAAATTGCGATGGGATTGATTAATAGTTAAAACACTTTTAGCTTTGTGATTAAGAATGATTAAAACACAGGCTCTCGGGGTTTCAGAAATCGCAAAAATTGAAAATTAAAGCACGAAGGCAGCTCGAGTCGTGAAATCATGATGAGACTTGTCAACATTAATCTTTCTTATTCTTTAATTAACCTGGCTTATCCTTTAATACTTTAGTGAATTCGGGGATCGGGGCTATAGTTATTAAAATATCTACGTCAGCCAAATCCCCGATGGCCAAAAACCCCAGACTCATGAGCTTTTTCTCTATGTGGCTTAATTCTCGGTGTATGTGGTCATTCAACTGCCAATGCTTGCATTCATTTTCCTTGTGACTCAACACTCGAATAGATGGTACATTTCTTTGATTTTCACATGAACCCTCTCTTTGGATTTTTCGTGAGTTGGCTTGTGACTATTGTACTGTTGTGGCATTTGGAGCTGATTTCAGCATTATTTGACTGAAGATGATAGGTAGAGAACATTCAGTGATGCGCGTGATAGACGAATGGTCATTTTCTCACATCTACACTTTCGGTAGTTAAACACTATAAATTTTTTTCTCTCCTAAGTTACCGAAAGCCAAAATTTCAATATTTGTTACAACAGAGGCTCCATCTAGGGATGGTTCTTTCCTACAAAGCGACAAGAACAGTAGACCACGTGCCTTCATCCATTGGGCGACCTAAAATCATCCTTATCAAACTCTGAACTCTGTCGCGTTACTTACACCTTTTTGAAACAAAAAACCGCTTATGCATTCATTGGGCTATGGAGTCGTAATGCTTTAAAACAAAACCATACTAGATTCCAAACTAAACTGGAAACATACTAAAAACCATTGTTGTACTCTAGTGCTCAAATTCAAGCTTATTTATATACTTCACCTACTCTAATTGATATCAATGCTTTGTTCAAGTATAGGGAAACTTCCAAATCAACCAAGTGAGTATCTGACTAACAAACTTAATTATACATCCATCTTTGAGAAAAAAAATGACAGGAGCTGCTGCAAATTTTAAAACATGCCCTGGGAGAAGGTACTTACAGTTTTGAAATTCAGACTTCAAGAAGTAGGAAATAAAAAATTCAGTGCCCCATATTGACTCCATATAAACTGCTACTGGATCATAAAAGTCACATAGAAATACCTCATTTTGCTGTTGTTCCAACTGACTGAAATGTTGTTGTTGGCTACCTTCATCGATCTGAATGTTAAATGTGGACTGCTCAATATTTGTTGGGGAAACATGCATGATCAACTGCTAATCTGAACCTGTCTTCTCTCCTTCATCATATCCCTGTAATCTGAATTCATCACTATGATATGTTGGCTTATTACAACTGACAATTTTTAAGAGAGAAGAAGAGATATGTTCTTCATTTCCTACATTATTGTCTTGATAATGATCAAATGAAAACTGAGTCTAAAAATATGCATCATGGAAAAATTTATGATCACCCTTTCCAACAATGATATCTTTAGAGGATGTATCAAAGTTAAAAAGATCTTCATTGGACTCTTGAACAACAGATTCATATCTATTTTTAACCATAGCATTCATACTTTTCCGATCATCTCTTAGTTGATAAATAGGATTTGATGAAATTTCATAAGATAACAAATCTTTAAAATCCTCTTCATCATCACTATATTTATCAAATACTGGAAAATCAGAATAAAGTCCTGAAGGTTTCTGCATTGAAAAATCAGCAATCTGATCTTGAAACAGATTTCAAAAAATATCATTGTCTTTCTCATCATTAGCATCCTTTACATCAAAATCTAAATCATTCTCAAACACCAAACATTCTTCACGATGGTTAAACATGACAACCACCTCTTTTTCATGAAACAAAACATAGTCTACAAGATCTTCAAGACTGTGTGGATGTTGCAGATCTGTGTAAGAAGGGGTTGCAATGTGACTGTTCAGGAGCAGATCTATCTCTTCTTCTGTTAAAGGAGTAGGTGGTCTATGCAATTTATGGATCAAGAAACTATTGTTTTCTTTCTCTTCTGCAGGTTGACCATGATACTGAATATCTTCTTCTTGAATATGATCACAAGAGCTATCATATCATGTTTCTTTATCAGCCAACTCTTCGTCATGCTGGTCACCTTCATCCACTTGAGAAATTTATGTTGTTTCTTCCTCCTCTTCAAGAGGATTTGTTTGATCTTTTTGTCTTATGAATTCTATACTACAACAATCTTCAAAAAGGATTTCAGCTGAATATATCCTTTTACAATATTGATGAAAAAGTGTGTGAAAATATTTCAATGAAGGAATACTGGAATGGGGTAAAGATTTATACCAGAGCCTAGCATCTCTTTCCAATGAAAACATAAACAGTTTCATGAGGACATCTTCATGATGTACATTTAATTCATCCATGAGCTTGTGGAATTCAAACAAGTGTTGAGCAGGATTGTCATCCGCGTATTCACCAAATTTAGGAAGAACCTCTTCCCAAACTTTAATGTCTAAAATAGTGTTTGGAAAACCATAAACATTTGTAAAGTCTAGAGGAGCAAACCTTGCAGAAATCCGAGCAGTGAACGAATTTGACATTTTGAGACTAGTGGAGTCGTCAGTGAAATCATGTAGAGTCTACGAACCAAGGAGTCGCCAGGTGAATGATCACAACGAATTGAATGCCTATCCCTTGTTCACCATCAAGATATAGATTTGAACTTTGTTGTATCCCAGGGAAGATAACTTCGTCCTCTGTCCTCGGCAACGACGCCAGAAAATGTTGTCACAAGAGTTGGTTCTAGGTTGTAATAGAGCCAAGCCTTAGCACATTTTAAATGAAAAAATAAGTTATCACTCAAAACTTGATTTGGGTTGCGTGCAAGTAAATTCCGAGATAACCACGAACCAATTTTGATTAGAAGCTTCCCCTTCCAACCCGAGAGGGATCTCTCGAATATATGTCACGATAGGATATCCAATAAGCTTAACAACGAGCAAATATGTGGGTAACAAAAAGTTTTGAGGTTTTTAGGGTTGATGAGTTAGACCGGGAGGTAGTTCATTGGGCAAGGAGTCAAATGATCAAGCAAATAGCAAGAGTGTTTCGGCAATGGAAATCCATGGAGTAGAGGCAAGATAGAAGCTGATTACAAAGAGAAGGATTTATAAAAGTATGGCAGCCGAATAAAGAGAAAACATATCAATACACAAGGAGCACTTAGCGATGAGTGAATTCCAATCACAAATCAGTGGAAAGAGATGGTTGGGACAGACCATCTAACAAAGGATGAATTATGAACCTTGATCTCTGCAAGAAACAACCTATAACCATTATGCAACAGAGCATATAACATAGGATGAATTCTATTACAAAATAGTTACAAATCGAGAAGAAAAGATAGATGAAGTGATATTGAAACTAAGAAAATGGACAAACTCTGCAAGCAACATCACAAGTATCTATGATATGGATAAAACATGCTTCTGCAATCTTATATTAAACTGAAAATGAAAGCTACATCCTAGGATTACTAATACTATGTGTCTTTCCCCCTATCCAATGTTACAAATATGCCTCATATAGGTCATGAGGTCGAAAATCCTCCCAAAACAACAGTTACAATCAATTCTTGAAACTAACGGCCATAGAAGATGGGCCAAACTGCTGATAAATGAGGTTGCGGTTATGGTTCTGTATCTCTCGAATCATGATACAAGTGCATAAACTGAAAGAGGATTTTGTGCCTCTATTTTTTCTAAGCAAAAATGTCTCTCAGTTCCCTGAGATCCATTTTCATTTGCCTCATATCTGCATTTTACAAACATGTGTCAAAACAGGAAAATATGAGATCTGCAAATTAGGGCTCAGAGATGGATTCGATTCTCCCAATCTGTGACACCTGTAGGAAAAATGAGAGAGGATTTTTATATTTGATGTGTTAGGCAAAAAACCCTCCGACCGTTGCTCAAAATTATCCTCGAGTCACTCAGAATCATCATTTGAAAATGATGACTCGGTATAGTAAAAAATGCCACATTTCTGAAAACGAACCTCATCTTGTGGGGGACTTTTAACTACCTTCCCAAGCTCCAAATCAAATTATGAAGACACCACTGGAAATATTATGATCTTTAGATGTTGATCGACTATTCGAACGCAGACAATGGCCTACCCAAGGTTGAGAAAAATGGTTTTTTCCCAAGGCCATTTTTTTCATATGACTGGAGTCTCGATTTCGGGTTTTCTGGTTTTGGGGTTTTGGGGTTTTGGGTATCATGTCTTCAAGAGTTATGACATGCAAGGAATCCCAAATCGATAAATCATGATGGGATTAATTAGGTGATAATTATTTGTCTTAATCTCTTAATTAATCACAATAAGTAATTAATCTTTAACCTTTCATGGATTTAAGTGTCGGGACTTCGATAATACTTGACGTGAGAAATCCTGAATCATGAAATTGCGATGGGATTGATTAATAGTTAAAACACTTTTATCTTTGTGATTAAGCACGATTAAAACATAGGATTTCAGGGTTTCATAAATCACAAACTTGAAACTTAAAGCACGAAGGCAGCTTGAGTCGCAAAATCATGATGAGACTTGTCAACATTAATCTTTCTTATTCTTTAATTAACCCGACTTATCCTTTAATATTTTAGTGAATTCGGGAATCGGGGCTGTAGTTATTAAAATATCTACGTCGGCCAAATCTCCGACGGCCAAAAACCCCAGACTCGTGAGCTTTTTCTCTATGTGGCTTAATGCTCGGTGTATGTGGTCATTCAACTGCTAGTGCTTCCATTCATTTTCCTTGTGACTCAACACTCGAACAGATGGTACATTTCTTTGATTTTCACATGAACCCTATCTTTGGATTTTTCATGAGTTGGCTTGTGACTGTTGTACTGTTGTGGCATTTGGAGCTGATTTTAGCATTATTTGACTAAAGATAATAGGTAGAGAACATTCAGTGATGCACGTGATAGATGAATGGTCGTTTTCTCACATCTACACTTTCGGTAGTTAAACACTATAAAAAAAAATCTCTCCTAAGTTACCGAAAGCCAAAATTTCAATATTTGTTACAACAACATGCATAGGCAAGAAACATTTTAATAGCTTCTAATATTGCTACAGGCGCAAATGTTTCATCAAAATCCAATCCTTATATTTGAGCATATCCTTTGCAGACCAATCTAGCCTTATTTCTTACAATATTTCCTTGCTCATTCATCTTGTTTTTGTAGACCCATTTGGATCCTATTACATTTTTATTTAATGGCCTAGGAACGAGTTCCCAAGTGTCATTCTTTTCAATCTAGTCTAGCTTCTCATTCATTGATTTTAAGCAATTTACGTCTTTACTGGCTTCATTAAAGTTATTAGGTTCCACCATGGATATGAAGGCTATATGTGATTGCTCGATGTCTTTTATTATCCTTCTCCTAGTTTGTACACCTTTGTCTTTCTCACTAATTATCTAACTTTCAGGATGACTCTTTTGAGTAATTCTGGAGGAAGGATTTGATGTTGATTGTTGTCCTGACTCTTCTTGTCTAGGTGTCTCTTTTCCACCTTATTCATCATATTCTTGTGACATTGAGATTTTTTGTTCTTTATATTCATTATTCTCATCATCTTTTTCATCTGGCTTAGTGCTTATTCTATGTTGATCTTTTACAGGAGCTTCTTCATCAATTCAAACATCAATACAGTCTACTAATTTATGCATTATTTTGTTAAAACATCTATATCCTTTACTGTTAGTTGCATATCCTAAGAAGATACCTTCATCATCTCTACTATCAAATTTTCCCAGATGATCATCATTATTCTTGATGTAGCATTTACTTCCAAATACTTTGAAATTCGTGATTGATCTAGGTCGACCAAACCACAACTCATATGGATTTTTATCATTGTTCGGCCTTAGTTGCACTTTGTTTAGAATACGAACAACCATGTGAACACCCTCCACCCAAAAGGTTTGTGAAATGTCCATTTCACTCATCATAGCCCTTGCCATCTATTGAACTGATCAATTTTGGCGTTCTACAACTCCATTTTGTTGAGGAGTACCTGGAATAGTATATTCTCTTTTAATTCCATGTCTATCACAGAATTCTTTTAAATCTCTTGACAGAAATTATCCTCCCCTGTCTGAGCGAATTTCCTTTAACTTCCTTCATGTCTGATTCTCATCTAACGCTTTAAAATTTTTGAACTACTCAAATGCATCAGATTTTTCTCTCAGAAAGGCAACCCACGTAAGTTTGGAGAAGTCATAAATGACTAGCATAAAGTAACATTCTCCTTTAGTTCCTTCCTTTTGCGATGGTCCACACAGATCCATATGATCAATTTGAAGTGTTTTCTCTGAAGATGTGAAACTCTTCAATTTGAATTGAGCACGAGTCAGCTTCCCCATTTGATAGGATTCACATATAGAGTCATTAAGCTTAGATATTCTTGGAAGGTCTTTCATAGCACCTTCATTATTTAGTTTGACAATATGATCAAAATTCAGGTGTCCAAGCCTTCTGTGCCATAACCAACTTTCATAAAGTTTGCTTAAATGACATTTCTCCTTATCTTCCTTCAGAACATATACATTGTTTTCAGTTCTAACTCCTTTTGCAATCATCTCTCATGTGTTTACTGTCTTTATTTTACAATTCTTGGCAGTGAAAGTGACTTCACATCCCCTGTTACATATCTGACTGACATGAAGAATATTATTCTTTAAACCATCAAAAAATAATACATCTTGAGCTTTGATTCTTCCATTACTTAAGCTTACTAGACCTTTACCTTTGATCTTTCCTGGAGCATCATTTCCAAAGGTCACACTCCCTGATTTATTTTCTTTGAGTAATAGGAACTTACTTTTGTCACCTGTCATATGATTGGAGCATCCATTGTCAATATACCAGGTGTCTTTTTGTCTTTGAGTTGACAACACTAACACACACTTGTTATCTTCATTCTTCTTCCAAACCTTGACATTTTCATCTCTGTGATTTGAATATGGCTTATATTTTTTTAAGCGATAGTCTGTAGCTTTATGTCCATAATTATGGAAGATGTAACATTCTGGTTCATTGAATAAAGGATCATAACGATTGTTATGTGTAATCTGCGTCATTTTCCCAACCACCACATGATTTGCAATTTGTGGTTGTTTGTTACTTGGTTGTCTCATTCTTTGTTGTGGCAGATATTTAATCCTTTGGTTGTCTTGATTGCTCATGTCTAAATCTTAAAGAACAATTTACAGCTTTGTGGCCATAGTTAGAGCTGTAAAAACAATATCCATAGAAAAAATATTTGTACCTGGAAAATGGATGTCTTCTTTGAGCAGGTCGATTTCTTCCATGTTGAAGATTTCCTTGAGCAAAGAGTGTATTATTTATTTGTTCTACATATTCAGTTCTGGTAGTTTTTTCTTCACTCCTCCTTGGTGGTTGATTCTCTTCCTTTGTTTCTATAGGTTTATTGTTAAATGGTTGTAGATTTGACAAACTTGATGGATTCTTTGTTTCTTGGCTGACCACTAATTGATCCCTCTTCATAACCCAAACCAGTTTTCAAATTTGAATTCCTTTGTTGATTCAGAATGGAGGCTAATCCTTCTGAGGCTTTAATACTTGGCAGATTTTGATGATATAAGGCCTGAAATTTCTCTAGATCTTTTCTGACAGACACTACTTCAGCTTCCAATTTTTCACGTTTTGTTTTGTATTCCTTCAATTGTTGTTTTAGGACATCTTCAATCTTATTATCTTCTTCTAACTTAACCTTCAACAGAGCAATTTCTTCATATGGTTCATTGCATGTTTTTTCATACCTGAGCAGTAACTGTTTTTGTTTTATTTTCTTTTCTTTGAGTCTATCAATCTCTTCCATGGCATTGACAAGTTCTCCTTCAATATCTACTACTTCTTCACAATTAGTGAACTCACTTCATGTATCTTCAGTGTTTATATCTTCTAAAGCTATTAGCATGATATCATTTATTTTATCTTCAATAGAAGAGTCACTTCTTTCATCATCTGAGGGATCATCATCATTGTTTACACATAGGCTTTTCTTCTTAAAATTATTCTCTTTATC
>JASDQU010502694.1:30565-47363 GCA_032191745.1 Picea mariana | reverse complement strand
CTTTGGATATTTTGGGATTAGCTTGGATTGGATTGATCTTTGGAGATTGTTAGCTTGGCTAGATGAGCCACTTTGTCAAGATAGATTGTGAATATTATTAGATCGATGCTCTCAGATCTCTTGGAGTGGAAGTGTGTGGGGAATGAAGGATAGTTGGAGGGGACCTTATGACATCAAGGCCACAGTTGTAATCTCTCTTTCACATTTAATATGATACAGTAATATAATTCTTTCCTATAAAGCTTTTGTGTTTTATTGTATGATCCCTTGATCACATACATAGGTTTATATTGAGTTTATACTATTACTATCACTTTGGTCGGTTGCGTTCTTTTGCAGGATCATCATTGTATGAGTGTCCAAACGGAGATAGGATGGCGATAGAGAGAGGAAGTGACGTTTAAACGGTATGTCACCTATCCCTCTTTAGTTAGTAAATTCAATAATTAAAACTTAAGGAAAGCATCATGTTCTGGTGTGTTTTGTTCTAGATCTAGGTGGATATAGGGAGATCAGTTAATGTCTGCACCTACCGATTTATTTGATAATAGTAGGGAGAGCTTGGGGTGGATTCATGGCCTAAGAGAGGGGAGAGGGTTCTTTGACAAATGGGGGAAACAACAAGAAATGGACTCAAGAGATGAGCGAGCCTTGAAAAGAGATACCATAGTTGATAAGTGGTGGCGCAGTAGATAAAGAAAGCAACAAAACAGTCCGAGAAGTTGCAGAAATAAGTCGGACCAGAAGAAGTAGAGGAAAGACAGATGGAATATTTGCGGAAGATGAGAAGACATGAAATACTGGCCAGTCAAATATTAAATGAGAGAGAAGCACAGAGATAAAGAAGTCCCCAGGAGGGTGGACAAGAAGGAGAAGGTGTAGAAGCAAGGGAGAAGGAAGCTGACATGGATCTTGAAGAGGAAAGAGAATATCCAGCCTCGATTCCAGGGAATATTAGGAATACAGCCAAAGAGACCGCTCTAGAGAAAGAGAATGAGACCCCCCAGAACAAAGAAACCCACCCCGAAGCTAGTGGCACCAGCCCCAAATTGCCCATACCCCAAGCGTCTTCTATAAAAGTGGTAAGTCTGATACTACCCTCTTATGCTAATTATGTTCCAATACAATTAGTTAGTCAATCACAACTAGGAAGTGAGAGTACAGGGAGGATATTGGGATCACCTTGTAGGTCACAAGAAGGACCGTTAGGTTTCATTTTGATAGGAGCAACAAGATCAATAATGGTTGATCACGCAGGAGGTTTGATTGCTCGATACCCATAATTTTTGGGTAAGGGAGATGAAGATGTGGAGCAACATTGTTTCTTGTGCAAAGAAATATGGATATCCAAAGGGATTCTAGATGCAAATAAGTTGGTTGAGTTCCAGACTACCTTGAGAGGTCGCGCTCTCAAATGGTACATGAATATTATTGATCTAAGAGTGCCAAGAATGAAAGGTCAAGTGTTCACACTTGGCCAGGTACAGATAAAGTTCATAGCAGAGTTTAAACTATCTTAGTTAGAACAAGAAGCTCTGTCTGAGTTGCACAAGATTCAACAAAGGGAAGGTGAATCAACCTGGGAATACAACCAGAAGTTTAAATATGTTATAGGGAGGTTAGCACATCCAATCCATGAGGAACATCAAAGAGAATGGTACATGAAGATTATTGATCTAAGAGTGCCAAGAATGAAAGGTCAAGTGTTCACACTTGGCCAGGTACAGATAAAGTTCATAGCAGAGTTTAAACTATCTTAGTTAGAACAAGAAGCTCTGTCTGAGTTGCACAAGATTCAACAAAGGGAAGGTGAATCAGCCTGGGAATACAACCAGAAGTTTAAAGATGTTATAGGGAGGTTAGCACATCCAATCCATGAGGAACATCAAAGAGAATGGTATATTCATGGATTGCTACCTCTAACATGGATTCCACTAATGCAACAACGGATAACCACTTTGAGAGATGCCTTGGAACAATAAATGAAGATTGAAGCCATGACGGGATATCCCAGGAGCCTGAGAATGACTAGACCCCCAGTAGATTCAAATTTGGCGTGAATAGAAGGGAAAATATCAACACTTACAGAAAAGATTCAAGAACTGATAGTACCTAAACCAACATGACCACAAGTCTGGTGTACCAAATGTTATATAGAAGGACATCTAGTGAACAAATGCCCACAAATGAGGGGAATGTGACCTCGTCAAAATCCGATGGGATCCCCACCAGGACCCACAGGAGGATTTGCGCAAGTATCTATGAAATTACCATTCCATAACCCCACCCTATATCATGCTTTTCTAGGGATCCAAGTAGAACCAACAATTGAGTATTGCGAGATTTGCAAAATCCATGGGCATGGGCCGAGACAATGCCCCATTATTCATAAGTATTCAAAAATACCAAATACTGTACACTGTGAGTTTTGCGCATCTACCACACATAATATCAATCAATGTAAAACATTGGATTCTCTTGCAGACAGGTTGGACCGAACAACATTCAGTGTGAATGAAAACCCTTGGGGACCAGGAAGAGGGTGAGGAGGTGGAGCTGGAGGATACTTCAGAGGAGGAAGAACCGGGGGAAGAGGTCCAAGCAAATGTTACAACTGTGATGAGAAAGGCCATATGGCGAGAGACTATCCTCATCCGAGGTGGCCATGGTGCTCTCACTGCAGAACCAATGGGCACGCAACCAAAGATTTCCCTGAATTGATTTCAAAATGGGAAGATCGGGTACGTCAATGAGGAACTAAGCTCATCAGTTTAGAAATCAAGAGAGTTATTAAAGGACAATTTCCCAACCTCAATATCGTCACTCAAGGAGGACCAAAGACAAGAGCTGATGTTGATAATTTACCTCAGATCTAGAAGGTAGCACCTAAGGATGACATGTATGATCCTCTAAAACATAAGTTGTTTAAATATGCTATAGAATTATTTTAGAATATCCCTAGCCTGGAGATGCAAGAGAAACCCGCTCAACCTATTGTTTACCCTAACATTGAATAAGTCCTTGATTCACCCCCTCCACCCAGAAAACTTGTAGTCACACCAAGACAACCTGAGCAACCTCAAAGTGTAGTCGACCTTTGGTTTCAATTATTCTCTGATATTCTTGGGAATGACCAATTAATAGAAAAGTTGTCCAATGCGCTATACCTAGTTTTAGGGGATGAAGAATCCATAGAAGCAGGAATAAGGTCTAACATTTCTGAGAAGAGTACTCAAAGAGTGTAGAGAAGAAAAGTAAGAACTGAAAGAGAGTTCAGACTAGTAGCTCAGCTAGACGAATTTGAGATTAAGGATGTCATGTTGGATCTAGGATCCGATGTGAACATTCTACCTAAAAAGACTTGGGAAGAATTAGGAAAACCCTAGTTGACATACTCCCCAATCCAAGTAAGAATGACCAACCAATATTCTATTTTCCCAATAGGAATACTGGAGAGTGTGGAAATAGATGTTGCAGGAGTGAAGACTATAGCTGAATTTGAGGTGATTGAGATCATGGGGGATAAGGACCCTTACCCCGCACTACTTGGGATTGATTGGGCCTATGAAAACTATGCAGTGATTGACCTAAAGAAAGACACCATGACATTTGAGGTAGATGGAATCAAGGTAGTTCAACCCTTCGATCCATATGTAGGCCCAATATATACAGAGCCAACAGACAAAAATATGGAGGGAGAAGACTTGGATCAGTTTACACTGTAACAAAAGGAACAAGAGAAGATTACATAAATACTACTGTTGACCGATCAGTGAGTTGGAGGAGTATACAGTCAGTGGACAAATATTCAGAACTGGCATTTGATAGTTGGTAGAAAGGTGCATACGAAATATTCTCAAGGAGATGCATAATTGTCAGGGAAACTAGATGGGTTGGGACCGAGGTTAGAGAACACCCAGTTTATGATGGCACCTCAAGACCTGCTAGTTTTCTTCTCAGCATGGAAGAAAAGGTAGCGGAAGGTCAAAGGATCTTAGTACTATATTTAGACCTCCAGGACACCCCTTCCAGATGGTGTGCCAATCACAAATCCCTACTCATAAATTGGGACGATGTGAAGCAAGCTATCAAGTATAGGTTTCAGGATGAGGAGGAGTTGGAATCAGAGATGCAGACAGATTTCCAAGTTGCGCATCTATTCAACAGATAATATGATCCTAGAGCACATATTGAATAGTGCATGATACAGTGGCAAGTTGCAGAAATACCCTCTCGCTTCTAGGTTCAGATATTTCCCCACTCACTAGGTCCAATCCTGAAAGCTTGGTTCATACATGAAGAAACTAGAAGACAAACCAACGACTGGAAAATGTTGGAAGATCACTTTTGCAAGGACTTCTCGTTTAAAAGTAAGTACCCTGAGCTTGAAGTAGTCCTGCAAAGAATTAAAGAATTTCTTTTTACAAACAATAGTAATCAGAAATCAAACTTAGTGGTATGTGAAAAACATAGCTGAGAACTTCAGACTAATATTCACCTAACCTTAGACAAGAAGCCTATATAATGTTATAAGAATGGCAGGGATTCAAAAAGCCCAGATGATTTAGAGGAATTGAGAAACCTAGCCATTAAAGAGACGGAAGGGAACAAAGAAATCCAGAACATCATACCCAGTCAGACTGATAGTTTTTATAATCACCCATTAAAGTTGCACAAAGTCAATATAGGGACCACAGAAAAACCTAAGATAGCTATGGTGGGAGATTATTGGGATGAACAAACTAGTCAAGAAATACATAGTTTGTTGCGGGAATATGAGGATTTGTTCCCAAATACCTTTTCAGAGTTAAAAGGGATCAAAGGAGTTATGGGAGAAATGAAAATTGAATTAAAACCAGAATTACAACCTGTGAGGCATAGACCATACCACCTTAACCCTAGATTAAAAGATAAGGTTAAGAAGGAGATAGACAAGATGTTGGAAGCTGGACTTATTTTTTCAGTGGATGAAGTAGAATGGGTCAGCCCAATAGTCATCCAAAGCAAGAAAGAGACAGAGGATATCAGGGTCTGTGTAGACTATAGAAGCCTTAACTCTACCTGTGTGCATGACCCTTTTCAAACACCTTATACTGATGAGGTGTTAGAACAGGTTGCGGGGAAAGAATCATACTCATTTATAGATGGATTTTCAGGGTACCACCAAGTAAGGATTGTTGAAGAGGACAAAAATAAGACCAAAGTCATAACAAAATGGGGGTCATTTGCATACAATGTGATGCCATTTGGCTTAAAGAACGCCCCTGCAGTTTTCTCCAGGATTGTAATAGCAACTTTCAAAGAATTTATTCATAAGTTTATAGAATTTTATATGGATGATTGGACAATATAAAGTTCGCTCAAGGAACATGTAACATTGTTACATTTGATGTTTGACAGATGCAGTGAATTGCAGATATCATTGAATCTCAGAAAGTATATCTTATGTGTACCACATGGAAATTTGTTGGGCCATATAGTATGCCGAGACAGAGTACTGGTAGACCCAGCCAAAGTTGTGGTTATTGTGAACATGCCGCCACCTACGAGTGCTAAGCAGTTGCGCTCCATGCTGGGGCACACATGGTACTATCATAGGTTCATTAGAAGATATGAAAATATCACTACAACTCTAGAAAATATATTGAAAAAGGCCTAAATGTTCCAATGGACCCTAGAATGTGATAAAACATTCAA
The DNA here is from genome assembly GCA_032191745.1 of Picea mariana. Classification (NCBI taxonomy): domain Eukaryota; kingdom Viridiplantae; phylum Streptophyta; class Pinopsida; order Pinales; family Pinaceae; genus Picea; species Picea mariana. The sequence continues at coordinate 41,666 of JASDQU010502694.1, read as the reverse complement.
GACCCTAAATGAGAATCTCAACACAACACATATTCTGATATTCCCAAATTGGGAAAATGAATTTCATGTCCATGTATATGCTTTAGGCATTTTATTAGTATCTATCTTAGCACAACCAGGAGATGGAGCCATGGATCATCCTATCTATTTTGCGAGCAAGGAGTTGTCACAAGCTAAGTGCAACTACACAACGATAGAAAGGGAGGGTTTAGCCATGATTTGTGCTTTGCATAAATTTAGGAATTATTTGTTAGGTTCTCATTTTAAGTTCTTTACTGATCATTCTACATTGAAATATCTATTTAACAAACCCATGCTGGAAGGGAGAATTTGTAGATGATTTCTATTGTTTCAGGAATTCTCTTTTGAAGTGATTATTGAGCCTAGAACATGTAACGTAGGACCTGATCACCTATCTAGATTAGAGTCAGGGGAAAGTGGCGGAGTAGTTGATGACCAGCTCCCAGATGCAGATCTGTTTTGAGTTGAGGCCATACTAGAGTACCTGGAAGACATAGTAGTCTTCTTAAGTACAAGAGCCTGCCCATAAACATATTCTACAACCTAGAAACACCATATGGTGGTTAGAGTAGTGGAATATCAGTTAATTGCAGGGTAATTGTATAAATTAGGACTAGATAGTATCTTTAGGAGATGTGTCTTGGATAATAAAAGGAAGGATATACTATGGGAGTGTCACAGTGGAGTTGCGGGAGGTCATGCAAGAGGAAGGGCCACTACGCAAAAAGTCCTCCAAGTTGGACTATGGTGGGCAATTCTCTTCAAGGATGAAAAGGTATATGCTAGATCATGCGATGTTTTTCAAAGAGTGGGTAAGCCGTCACGACGAGATGAATTACCACTTAAACCAGTTCGAGCTCTACAAGCATTTGAGAAGTGGGCGGTTGACTTCATTGGATCGATCAACCCCACAGCTAATCATTCAAAGGCTAGGTACATTATTACTGCAACTAACTACATTACACATTGGGATGAGGCAACAAATTTTTAGGATTTATCGACCGATACTGTTGCGAGGTTCTTTTTTGAGAATATTATCACTTGATTTGGATGTCCTAGGATTCTAACCAATGATTAGGGAGCTCATTTTATTAGTAGCACTATAGCAAAGCTTACAACAAAGTTCTTGATCCAATATCACAAAAGAAACCCCTACCACCCGTAAGCCAATGGAATAGTAGAATCATTCAACAAGATTATTGAGAGAGGGTTAACAAAAGTCTATTTCGCAAACCAAGAATATTGGGATGACGAAGTTCCAATCGTACTATGGGCTTACAAGACAACCACAAAAAAACTCCACAGGTACATGCAATTTCAGCTAGTTTATAGGAAAGAGGTTGTGGTTCTTTCATAATTCATCACTCTGAGTTTGTACATTGCACAAATCAAACATATGTTGGAAGAAGAATCGGTTTTGTAGAGACTCATGGAGTTACAAGAAATTGAAGAGACCAGATTTTTAGCAGACTTCCATCAGTCAGTTGAGAAAGCAAGGAAAAAATATTGACATGATAGACACATTAAGACTAAAGTATTTGTGCAAGCAAACAAGGTCCTACTCTATGAAAGTCGGTACCAGAAGCATCCTGACAAGTTACGCATGCATTAGTTGGGACCATTTATATTTGTGAAGAACCGACCTACTGGAGGAGTCAGACTTGTGCAATTGGATGGTATGTTGTGACTAGGATGGGTGAATGGCACTTGCCTAAAACCCTATATGTCTCATAACTGAGCTAAAAGGACTGTTTATCTATTCCGAAGGAGCATGTATAATAGTTGTATTTGAGTTTTTCTGTAATTTTTGTAAATTCAGTTAATAAAGTCGATGTGTGCAATGTTGCGCCACAACATGTAGTTCATTTCTTTTTCTGTCTAAGTGTTGTTTGATGAAGAAATGCTTACTCAACAACAAAGGATAATAAATGTCAAGAACCCATTAATGACAGTCATTAATATGATGGGGACCCCTTTGTGGTCGGAGGGAGAATGAATTTGAACGCAATCTGAGTCCACATGCTACACAAACCCAGTCTAGTCACAACCTTTATTGCTATTATGACACCCCATCTGAATTTAGTTAAGCCATAAACCCGTGATATGTGAAGATGCCATCGATATTCGCACCAGGATTCCCATCCATCAAATGGAAAGTTATGAAATCGACCATGTCCCTATCTAAATTGCACAGTAAATTCCAAAATCTCTCAATAGGACTTACCCAGTTAACCCATCCCGATAGACGACTCAGATCCAATTTGCATCCATAAGGTAACGATGAACGAAAATTATTACTGAACTTGCCAGCTAAGCCCAGGTATAAGGTTCTGAGAACATTCTGTAGAACACATTTTTTCCATAAGTGCTTAGTGATTTTCAAATTTTGCAGAGCCAGCAAGCTTGTGTAATCCTGAGATCGTAGTCATGACCACCAAATCCTTGTTTCACTGTGGAATTTTCTCATATCCAGAACACAAAATATCGAGAGCTACAGGAAGTAGAAGCACCATGTCTAAAGATGCAGTACCAGATGAGCCCTATGACCCCCAAGTCAAGGTCGTGGGTGATATCAAGGGGAAGGTGGAGCAGGTCAAGCTCCTTGATATTGACTTAACAAATCAAGTCTTGTTCCCCCATATGAACATAGACGTCTTCTAGAGTATCACTCCAGATAAGTTGGGAGGCATGTAGTTTGTGCCAAAGACTGAATTTATCAACCTCTTTAACTCAACAATCATGAACCTCAGGTACTTACCAATGTTTGGTACCACTGGCGAATTTTCACGGTGCACCAAGTTCCTGATCAACAAGGTGCACAACAGAAGTCTTTGGTTGGATATGCGATACCCAATCCACGTCGAAGACATTCATCAACTTACTGGACTGTCCCTCGAGGGCGAGGACGTGTCTAAAGGATTCCAGAGTCTCACTAACCACGACAAAAAAAAAGGGGATCCCATCCTCTATGAAAGGTTTAACACATAGAGGGGGGGATCACAACCAAAATCAACCCCATACTACCAAAGACGGTCAACACTGGCTGCTACATTATAGCCAGCAAAGTCATGAGGTCGTATTGCAAGGGAGAACGCACGTTGGATGCATTATCAGTAGCTTATTTTTGCGTCAATGGCATTCTATTCAATTGGTGTAGTTACCTATTGAAGGAACTACTCATGGCTTGCAAGGAATCCTAGGAGAAGGGAGGCACCTTCACATATGGATACCTCTTTATTGTGCTCACAATACTAAAGTGGACGCCACCCGTTGGAAGAACATTGGCGCTATCAGACAAGGGGTGCCTTGCAAAGATGTTTGAACCCTGACATTCCAGGGAAGACTCGGAGAACACAACCTTCAACAACTCGACATTATCCAAGTGGTATAATGGGCTCATTGACGCAACACAGAGGTTGCGCATTCTGCAGGAGCTCCTCAACTGCAACACAGGGAACATCACCTTTAGCATGAACTGACACCATACATTTGTATGGACAAGGTATGAAAACAGGGAGGAATTCCATTCAAGGATGTTTTCATTCTACTTAGACAAGGAGGCTTTCGACAAAGAGGTAATTTCATGGTTGGGATTTAAACGTAACCTATGCAAGTCGGGGATGCACTACGTTTTGCCTGCCGAGATGCTGAAGAAGAAAGGAAAATAAGAAAGGGTAGAAATGAGCTTAGGGTTAGAGGGGTTGAATAAAGAAGCTCCAACACAAACGGGCTCTGAGGAGGAGGAGGATATGCAGCCACTAGAGCAGAAGAAAAGAACATTGTCGATATTCCTGTAGCTTCTAGAGAAATCCATGTTGATAGGCAAGGATGTCAACGCGATTATGAGCACTGCGTTCATTATAGAACCAATAGCTAAGAAGTTTTGAACAGGGATCTCGCTGGGAAAATTTTTGAACCCCCAACCCCTTTCATCCATCGTCCGCCGCACTCACTCAGCGGTCCACGCAGCCCCCATCATCCATATTCAGAATGAACCTGAGCCAGACACCTATCCATCAACCATCATCACTGAGCGCCCTCTATCACCACCACAACCCTAGTCACCACCCCCAGAAACCACTAGTCCACCCCAAACAACCGATCTAGAGCCCATGTAGCTCGATCCCCCAGAACTACCTGAGACAAAACTACCAAAAACAAGCCCAGAGTTACCTGAGTAGAGACCAGAATTATGGTCCAAATCCAGAAGTATCTAAGCACAGACTACAACTGACTGGCCCAAACCTTGATGCCCAGGACCAACAAATTGTTCCTTTTGTGTAGTAGAAGGATACTCAAATGGTAGGGTAGCCACAAGCTCAAAGTTCCCAACACATTTCCTCAACGACCAAGGTTGAGGGTGCCCTGGGAAGAAAAACTCTGAAAGTAGACACAAGTAAATAGAAGGAGCTACCAAAGGTTTAGAAGAAACCAGATTCAACCTCTAAGCAGAGTGCAACATCTGTGCAGGAACACATGGAGTTGATTCTCCAAAACCCTTAGCAGTGCCCAGAGTTGTTGCAACTCTTCCTGGTCAAAATAGAGGTTCTTACACTCTTTCCATCAATGTTGAGGTTGAGGCTTGCACCAAAACCATAGATAGGAGAGGAGGAGGTAGAGACCCCCTCAAAACTTTAAGCGACCAGTGGACTTCCACTACAGACCCAAGCCCCATATTTGGTTGACCTTACAAAGTGGCTAGCCACACTCTTAGTTGGAATTATCAGAGCATCAATTGATCAACTGGAGCAGAGGTTCCAATAGGCTGAGAGGTATGTCAAGGTCGCAAGGGAAGAATCATTCCTTGCGCAAGCATGCAGAAAACAAGAAGAACATGCAAATATCCAGGTTAAGAACAGACTAGAAAGAGTTCAAGAAAGGCTTTTCTGAAGTCTGGCCTAAAATTCGGAAGGTCGCACCCCAACTGCACGAAGCCAGGAATGCAGGAGAGTTGGAACATCAGATTGAATTTCTCCAAGGAGCATGGTCACAATTGGTCATTCACGTTGAGCATATAGAAGTGCAATTGTGGCAGACTCATCAAGAAGCAGAGAAACAACCTTAGAAGCTGCATGAGTATATGGAGAAGATAGTGCTAGAAGGTAACAATGCATGAGCAACATTACATAAGTACACAACTGAGTGCACACAATATTTTCAAAGAAGTCAACGATTGGATGGGAATCATCGCTAGGCACAACCAGACCTTGGATGATGTGTGCACTAGAATCCAGGTATTGAATGAAGAATTTACGGCTACGATGGATCCGCTGGAGCACCAACAAAATTTTGATCAGATTCAACAAGCAGACAATGAGTTGAACGCTCTATTTTAGGTGCCATCCAAAGCTAAGAAGGAGTTGCATGACTTTCGACCTATCATTTAGACAGTTTATATGAAAATGCATCAAGTCAATGAAACAATAGATTCTGAATGGAATACATTGTTCACATTCAATCCCAAGGGATGTATTACAAATGCAACCCAACAGTTTGTAGCAGAGGCCTCACTCCTTGCCAAGAAATGACAGGATAAATTTCATAGTTTTCAAGAAGTTAAGAAGTGGGCCTTCGATTTGGTCCCTTCATTTGAAGAGGCAAAATAAGAGAAAGCGCAAGAAGAAGAGAAAAATAAAGAGGAAAATGAGGGAAAGGGAAAGCAACAATTTCTCCTAGAAGCTGCGAAAGAGCCGAGTACTTGACTCGAGGGCGAGTCAAAGATTGTGGTGGGAGCCTATTGGGCCCTTCATTTTTGGATGAGAAGTTGCACAAGAAGGACTATAGTCCCATTTTTGGCCTAGTATGAGTTGCGCAAGCTACAGAAGAAGTCAGACAACAGAGAAAGTAGAAGTAACATAAATCAATTGTGAAAAGGAAAGCACAATGCCAACAAAGCAAAAACAGTTGCAACAAAACAAGAAAGTGTGCAAGCCAAAGCCAGAAGACACGACTTAGATTATATATAGGGATGAGTATGATTTTAAAAGGGTTTGGTTCTCCCCTTGTTGTTAGGTTTGGTCATAATTGTTGTTGTCTATTGTTGAGAAGTCGGGTTTTGAGTTCTGTAATGTAATATGTACACCATTTTGGGAATTAGAGCTTTGCGACATGCGTCTAGAGCTAGGAGTCTGTAATGGAGAACTACTTTGTATTTCTGAGGTTGTAATTGAGAAAGATATGAAGATAATATATGAAGAAGGATCCAAAATTTCAAAATATGTTGCGTCATTCTGTGTTTATACTTCTGCATTGTATCTTTACAATACTTCTTTATGCTTCATAAGTTCCACATGATGTTTATGTACATGAATGCTTTTTGCAAGCTATGTAGTTTTAGTTCCTGAGCGTATGAGTTCCAGTCTGCTCTGTAGTTAGATTTCTTGCACAAGATCCTAATGAATCTTGAGGGTTCTATGAACCCACCTAAGTATTCTTCTTGCCCTTCCCTATCCTTTTGTCTCAACAGTGCTTCGGGTGAGACTTCTTCTCTTCGAAGGAGATGAAAATCCCAACGCTCTAGACTACACGATACCTTTTGTTTTTAACCTAAGAAGGACCATGGTCTAATCAATATTGCGCCAACAGATGTAGTTCCCAACAACTACTCAAAAGATACATAACAATTATATCTTATTATGTGTTTAGGCATTTTCTCTCCCTCCCTTGTAACACCAGTTTATGCATCCTTCATGTAAACATAGTTGCATGCAATTAATGCCTACTAAGTCAACTTAGGGATTATGGTTTACCAAATTGTGTTTTTTCTATGAAATGAATAGTTGCCATAGCACCGCATAAGAATGCATACAAAAAAAAAGAGAATTTAAAACAATAAGGACAACCATATTTCTAATTAAATGGCATCTATATCACTCATTAAATGACAGGCATAACCATGCTAAACATTTAGATTAAAGAACAACATATTTATAAACTAAATAACATCCATACTAGACTTTAATAGCAGCTGTATAGCACATTAATAACAACTATAGTATACATTAATAACATCTGTACTTTTCCTATATAGCAAGTTGTAATATTCACTAAAAATGACAGTTCAATTATTGCAGAAAACCAACCTTCATCAATGTTAGCATTTGCCCTGCATTTTTTTTCTAGCTAAACCTTGAAAACTAGGCATTTAGAATATTATAAAATTTAAATAGAGCTTATGGGTGCCATTATTCCCATCATATTCACACTTTTCTCACTTCCCTCTATAATTACAACACCTAAATGCAGTAAATTCCTATGATAAAAGCAACCAATATTCACTAGTAAATGCATCAAATTCCCCATTATAAATGCAACAGAGTTTCCATAACAAATCTACCACCTCTCTCTCTCATTAGTTGTGGTTCTTCTCTCATAGATGTAGAAGTTTCAGTCCTAAATATTGTCATTTCTGATTTCACAAATCTGCACAAGCAGATTCACCTAATAACTATAGGCAAACCAACCCCAGTCATGGTTGGAAAGCTGGAGCCCCTCTATTCGGACTGTGCTTTTCCAGTCTCAGGGTGTCCCCTAGAGGGTGTATGCTTCCATAAAAAAGACCATGTCCATATACAGGGATAGGCCCAAATTTGGGCCTCTCCTTGTACATGGACAAAGCCATATTCGACCTTGTCAACTTCATCCTAAGGTTGAGTTCGAATACGGCCCTATCCATGTACAAACAATCCACGTTCAATTGAATACTTATACATTCAGTTTGGAAATCCCAAGGTTAGTTAGGAATTATAATTGACTCTTTGATGTAGAAAAATTATATTTCAGATTGTATTTGTGCATTCAAATTTGAATTCTGTACTTTACTTTTTCTTAAAATTCATTCTTTCTTTGCAAATCTGAATGTAACTTATTTCACACATCACATAAATTCAAATATAAAAACTTTGATTAGTGTGGTTTTTTGTTTTTTTTTGTTTTTGGTTAAGTACCAAGTAGAGATAATGCACGATTTTTTTCTCTCCCGGGATGGTCCATGAGATCTAGGAGTAGTTAAGAAGAGCATGATCACATTATTGATATTCCTTTGGTTTTTTGGTTTATTTTGTTTTTGGTTAAGTACCAAGTTGAGATATTGTGTGATTGTTTTCTCTCCTGGGATGGTCCATGAGACTTGGGAGTAGTTAAGAAGAGCATGATCACATTATTGATCTTCCTTGTATGTTGGGATGATAAAAACTTGTAATTAAATATCATGAGAATCATGTGGACATTTTTCCATTAAAGAAGAACTTAATTGTTGACTTTGTCTTGAAATCACCCTTGCTTGACTTACTCCCCCCTTAATTGTTGTGTGGGTTTTTGGTTTTGTTCTTTGCTTTTACCTAAAGAAAGTTAGCTGCCTTGACTTTGTCTTGAAACCACACTTGCTTGAGTTACACCCCTCTTAATTGTTGTGTGGGTTTTTGTTGTTTGTTATTTGTTTTTTCCTAAAGAAAGCTAGCTTCTTTGACTTTGGATCCCTTCTCTTGACTTGTTTTTTTCTTGTTGATTTTTATGATTTAACAATAAATATTTTATGTTATAAAATATTATTTGTTAAAATTATTTAATTATTTAATTGAGTGGCTACAACCCCTCTAGGATAGTTCTTCTTGGTCTTTTTCATCTTCCTGCAGATATCTTCTTGGTTATTGTTTAGGGATTCTGGTTCTACTTGTTGGTGTCACCCTCCTCATTTTTTTGCTGGTGTTTCCCTCCTCATCTCATTGCTAATGCTACATTGTGTATGTTGTCGTTCTCTTCTATTGATGGTGCCACATGTGTATTTTGTTGGTTAGTCTATTGATATTTTACCCTAAAAGTTTTTCTTGGCAATTTGTTCCATGTGTCATGATGAGATCTGTCCCTTCAATGATTGCATTCATCTCATTGTTTTGCATTCATTGCAAAACTTTATGGATGCATATCAAAAAATGGGTCCAAGGACCGGCAATTTTATCGATTTGATGAGAAGACGAAAGTCAGAGGTGATGGGCTCTAATAAATGGGATGTAGTAAAAAGTAAAGTTTCAAAAGAAAATGCAATTTCTATGTTCAATTTCAAATATGGGCCAAAGCGAAGGATGTTGAAGGTGCAATATTTTAAGAACCCCAACATAGCAGGACATCTTTATAATAGATTTTTGGCAGCATATGGGAAGTTTTCATGGAATGATGAGGTTGCACATTATTTTTATAGATACTTTTATGCATAGTTTTTCATGGACATGCACCCTGATTATACTAGCCTACTATCTGATTATTATGGGGTTGGTAAAGGATGTACATATGATTGGAAAGGGGCATATCGAAATGTGACATTGCAGAGGCCTCCACAACCTTTAGTATCTCATCCAACAAGGGAATTTACCTCACATTCAAAGTTGCGAGCTTCATCAGAGGTCGACAAAGAGGCTAGGAATGCAATCGGGGAAAATTTGGAATCGATTTTTTATGGTGTTGATGTTGGTTTGAACCGTCTGAAAGAAAAAGTCAATTCTTGAGCCATTTTTGTTTATAAAACATATGAAGAGTTAGATACCATGTCAGTATAATATCTTAAGGAGTATGCAAAATTTTGTTGTAATGGTTGGAAGGAGGTCATTTAGAATGATGAACCGAACATCATATTAGTATGTGTTATAGTTAGTAAAAATTTTATGCATTTGATGATAGTTTACTTCTAGTTCTAGATCTAAATACATATCATTTTATCTATAAAAATAATTGAGTTGTTATTTTCATTAATTGTAGTTTGGACATATGTTAAATGAATCTCCAGTAAATAGGGGACTTGATTCTACAATTTTAAATTTGGATGGGTTGAATCAGGTATGTGTTTTCTAATATCCACATATGAGCACTTTAGTTGTCCAACCTCCGATCTTTTGAATAAAATCAACCACATAGCATTTATGATTTTGTATAAATGTGAACACATTGAATCCTAGATTTAGTTCTTAGTTGTGTTGTTCACAGATACCTATTCCATATTCTACTACTTGGACATGCTTGTCCCAATTCTCATTGGGAGAGTTTGAAGAGGGTGGGAGTTCACAGGTATCATTGCATGTTGAAAACAAATTTAGTTATATATTAAAATTGTAATTTTTCATTTAAATTATTAATTTAAAATAAGAATGTCTTAAACAATATTTAATTTATTGAATCTTAGGGTATGGTGGGTATAATTTATTGATATTCAGGTTGGCACATCATAGAAATTACATGTTTCAAAATTTAAAACTACAATTTAATGTATTAAAATCATTTCAATTTAATTTTCAAATTTGAAATGTGTTATATAGGGAAATGTGGAGAAGAGAGTGCCTGAGAGTGTGCTTGAACAAAATGTGGAGAACAGAGTGTTGGAGATTGGGATTGAGGAGGATGCATCCATACCTGGGAAGGATGTGTCTATTCATGATGATTCATAAATGTATGTTCATTGCACATTAGTGAGTTTTAATTTGATTTTATGTTTGGATTTTATATAAAAGTGTTCAAGATTATTTTTGTTGAATAAACTTATATTTTTTACTTTTTAAAATTTTTTGTTTTCTCAAATTTTTAGTTTAGCCTTTCCTATTCACAGGGTTACTAAACTAGTGTCTATATAACTTTTCAAATCTTTGATCAATTATTTTGAAATATATAGAGCCCCTATATAAGCTTATCATTGTCTAAAATGGTACATTCAATCTTATTTATGTTTAGATCATGATGAAGACCTAATTTTGAACTTGAACATTTGATTATTTGAGAATAGACTCTATCCCACATTAGAAAAGGGGAAGTTTATAAATTTTCTTCGATTGCATTCCTATGCTTCTTGTCCAAGAATGACGTAGTATGGAAATTTACATTTTCTGCGTACAATGAAGTGAATTCCTTCTTGCCAGGGTATTTCCAAACTCTTAACTAAATTGGTTACTAACCACAAAAACCAACATTCAAATATATTTACAAATAAGCTATGTACGTGCATGATCTCACTTATGTTTAGATTATGACGAAGGCATATTTCAAAGAGCATTTGATTATATGTAATATGAATACATCCCAAAGATGAAAGATTTAAATG